>PVKS010003040.1:0-109176 GCA_004027875.1 Aplodontia rufa
GTCCTACTCTCAGGGAGCCCATGGTTTTATTGAAGGAGACAACAGGTTCTCCTGAGAGCCTGAGAGGAGGATGACCCTTGATGAGGAATGAGGGACATGGAAGAAAAGTCAACCCAAGGGAGAGATGTCATGGGGACATGCTGGGGTTCAGTGTGGCATCAAGGAGGAGATCCATGGAAGAGGGGACAAGCAGCACGACTTGAGTGTGAAGTCCTGAGCACAGTGGAGAATCTGAGACCCCCAGAGTGGCACAGGTGCCCAGGAAATAGAATCAGAAAACCAAGGCAGAAGGCAGAGTTCAAAGAGCAGCCCTTGTGCTCCTCAAGCAGCCAGCTGTCCACGCTCAGTGGCACCACAATGTTCTCCTCATCAAGTGGACATCCATTCCTCAATCCCCTTTGCTGGGCCAAAACTTTACACCATCCGATCTGGACTCTGGTTGACAACTGGAGCTAATGGACTCATCAAAACCTGTTCTTCAAGTCTTTCTCAGAAAAGCTGATGCCTTTACCTGGGATTGTGGACTGAATTGGTCCTCATCAGATTCATAACTTCATACCACAGAATATGACTGTTTTTGAGATGGGGCCTATAAAGAGGTAATTAAGTTAAAATTAAGTCATTGGGGTAGGCCTTCATCTAATACAAGTGGTGTCCTATTAGGAGGAAATCGGGACATGAAGACACAGGGAGGGAGGACCAGGTGAAGACACAAGGAGAAGAGCATGGCCTCTACCACCCAAGGACAGGCGCCCCATGAAAAATCAAACCTGCTAACAACTTGACCTTGGAATTCTAGTCTCCAGAACAATAAGAAAATAAATCTCTGCTGTTTAAGCCAGCCAGTCTGTGGTACTTTGTCATAGCAGCTGGGAAACCAGTACACCTGGTTATTGGTGGGGTGACAGCCTTAGCAAAAAGACCTCTAGACCTCTTCCTCTCAGTCCGAACAGGCAGCCTCTCTCTGTTGAGCAGAACAGCCCTGCCCCTCCCTGCACGACAAAAGGATTTTTAGATCCTTTCAGACGGCAGGCTCCCACTTTATTTTTTAAAATATCTCCTGTAATAAGGGTGGACAAAATAGTATTTGTCCCTTGGCAAAACTCCTTCTCAGATGTATTTTCAGATTTTAGTTCACTTGGACTAATTTGCAAGTGGCCTTAATTCCACCTGGACACCCCCAGGCAGCCTGCACATTTTTTTCCTGCACGTAAAATGTAAAGAAGGAAGAAAAGGGATAAGAGATTCAACCACATGCATCCTCTTCTTCCCTGCCACACACACTCACACCTGTACACATTTGCCTGTAGACATACAAGTGTCCTGCCCTCTCCACAGCTGAGCCCTTGAGGCTCAGACCACATTCTGCCTCCTCTAGCACAAAAAGCATCTGACAACTCAGCAGCAGCTCCAAAAACTACTTTTATTCTAACGCAATTTAATTTTTTTTACTTGGAAGCTTTTTTTTTTTTTTTTTTTTTTTTTTTTTTAGAGAGAGAGAGAAGGACAGAGAGAGAGAGAGAGAATCAATTTTTACTGAGTTTTTCACATGGCTTTTGTTGCTCTGACACTTAGTTGTGTACATGGGTGCTGGGGTTTGAACCCGCATACTCACACATGCTGGGCAAGCACCATAACCACTGAGCCTCTGCTCCAGCCCCTACTTGGAAGCTCTTAATAGGAGGAAGATTAGAATTCTTCTGAAATGTACCTCAGTCACAAGCCCAGATTATCCTGGAAACCCTAGCCTGGCTCAGGTTCTTGAAGTATTGAGCTTTGGTGAACTGGCAGAGTTGATGATCGAGGTACATATTCTTGCAGTTGGTTCCAAGAACTCCAGTGTTTGGTAGCAGACACACAAAGTCCTATGACAACAGACTGCATCTTCTGCCTTTTGTCCAGCCGTTCTGACATCACGCAACCCCGGCCGGAGGGGATGAAGTCTTTCCCCCTAGCTCTGACCCCAAAGCTGTATGTTGAAAAAGTCACCAACCCGATCTGCAGGTCTGTACCCTCGCTTGTGAAATCAGGACCACTTCATGAGAAGGACTCTTTTCCTTCCTTGGAAGTGGCAGGCTTTTTATGGTGCCAGGGGTTCCTCTCCAAGGCCAACAAGACCGGTGAGAAAGCATCCCCAGCACTGGGTTCACCACTCTGGTTTCTGGAAGGAAGAAACCAGTGGAGGAAAGAGAGAGGAGAGTGGCAGAAGCTCAACGGTAACCCAGGTTTATTGGGGGAAACCAGGAGCGGGGGCCCCAGTAGAATCTGGGACCCTTCTTCTGCCTACAGACTCAGGTAGATATAGATATAGAGGACTAAGGGAAAAGAGGATTAGGGCATTGCTAGGGAGTTGTCAGGGAAAGGTCCTTTCTTATGATAAAGTGTTTAGGATTTCTTTGTATAACGGTGGAGTATTGAAGGTGGGTCTGGGATTTAGGGATAGGTGGGTCTGGGGTTTAGGGATTAGGCGGTTCTTGTTCTAATATACAGGATAAGATTCAAAATGGCATTGCCTAGGTCAAGTTCTACCGAATGTTCCTGCTTTTTTTATTTTTTCTTTTTTTTTTCATTTGATAGGAAAAGAGGTGGGAGAGAGAAGGGGAGACAATGTCTCTTAAATTATTTCTTGCTGAGAGGGGGCATTGATTGAGGACTCCTGTAGGAGTTGGTATTTAGCAGTTTTAATGGATGCTCTGGTCTCTCTGATCGGTAGCGGCATTGTGGTCCTCTGTGAAAAAGAGGTGAAAAACAGAAACAGGGAGGGCCCAGCTGCAAGGCTGATAATTAATTATACAGAGAATTGGGAAGAGGAAAGGAGTTAGGCAAGCTCCTGTCCAGTTAGTGGGTAAATAGGATGTGTTGATTCTGCATAGGAAGAAGATTCCCTGATTATAGTCAAGGGAGCCAGAGAGGTGATGGAAGACAACTTGTTTTAACTGAAGGCAGAGTCATATAAGGCAATTTTAATGGGAATGTAGTGGGTGGCCTCAGTGGGCTTGGAGGTATTTCACACTGGCTGACACCTCAGGGAGGAGCACTGACAAGGGTGTTAGCGGATAAGGAAAAGCTTCTGTTCAGCATTAGAGGAGAGTGGAGGCAGAGTACGAGAAACTAAGGTGAGAATTAAAATGAATAGAGGCTTCAAATTTGGTTAGGGTGTCCTGCCAAGGATGAGAGTTGGGCATCCAAGCATGAGTGGGAACTTCCAATCCGACAGCCAAAAGCAAAGGTTTTAGCCTAGGGCTTTAACCTGGGGGATGGGATCCCATTCTCCAAGGTCCCCATTCTATCTGTGATGGTAGTTGGCAGGTGACTGGACATGGTGTACTTGGGGAAATGATCATGCTAGAACAATGAACAATTGCAATAAAACATTATTTTCTGCAAGCTATTAGTACAAAAACAGTCAGTATAATCAGCCAGCCTTTTAAGAGAGCTTAGTGTGTGGTCTGACTAGGCATTTATTTGTGAGTGGAGGACATTCATGTCCTTGGAAACATTAACAGTGTTGCTAAATCACATTTAATTTTTATAATGGCACACATGTCCGGTTGAGTTGAGGAGTGTCATCTGATTTCTGCAATGTAGCTATTTATTGGCATTACCTCCGTGTTAGCAGAAGAATCCCTTTAGCTATGTCACTTAGGACTCTCTTGGTAGCGTTAGGGTTTTTATGTGCCACAATTCATCTTTTAGATTGATCTGAGGGATGAAAATTAGAACTATTTACCTGTGGGAGGACTGACACAGCATACATTTTGAGTTACATTAAAAGATTCATTGTTTCTTTTAAATGTCCATGTGTGGCTGTGCTTTGGTTATGATTCCCCTGATCAGGAGGTCATGTGACTCAGAGATACAAGGCAAAAGTTGTCCCAGAGTTCTCTGGGTCCTGGCGGACCATAAAGCCCAAGGCCAAAATATTGGCTGCTTTTCCTTGGCCCTTTAACTTCCTTGACTTTGGTCTTCAAGTTTTGGTTTTAAACATCCAGGCCAATTTCATCAGTCTTAAAATGGAAGTACTGGTGTTTAACTTTAATGTATATAGTTTTATAGTAACTCTTTTCATTTAATTAGGGTCAGTAACAATACTAGAGGTTAATATTATATCTTAATATGTCCTGTAGGTGATGGTGTGTCTTAACTCAGGTTTTTTTTCTGTTAGAATTAGTACTTCTGCAAAACATTAACAGGCAACAGTTATAAAATTTATAAGGACAGGCAAAATTGAATTAATAAGCCCCAAAACATTTAGCTTTAAATCAAGAAACAATTTCTTTAACATTAATGACTTTGGCATCTAGTTTGCCTCCATGAAGACCTGTAAATCTATCCTTTGAACAGAACTTAAATGAGCTTAAGTTAAACCTAGTTTTGAATCATCCTAACATGGAGTAGGGTGTGAAGCAGAGACATATCTCAAGTAAGGCAGGGCTCTATTCAAACTTACACAATTTTCCACATGTCAACCCTCAAGCAAACTGGACTTTATTTTACAGATTATAATGGGATATCTAATTACAAAACATTAAATGACTTAAATAAATTTCCAACCTAATTTGTTATTTCCATACCAGTCTGAAAAGAGATTACTGCTGTAGACAACTTCAGTCTGGAAGCACCAACTTGGTAAAGTGCTATCTCAAGTTTCATACTTCAAAAGATTTGTGTACGTGGAGGGTATGAACACACCAAATATACAAAGAAGCCAGTAATACCATCACAATTACACTGATGTCCTTATATTAACCAAGTTTAACCTTTGAAGCAAAATTTAGAATACATAGTGTCCAGGAATAACCCAAAATAGCACTTGTTTATTTCAACAGAAATGTCCCTAAACAACAAAACCTGACACCAAGGATTGTCATAATAGATAAGAGCAGATCAATGTTTTAAGAAACTTCTTGTCACTTAAAGGTTCTGGCCTATCTCAGTGCATCAACATTTGACCTTAGAAAAGAACCTAAAATAACTTCAATTGATTGTGTTAACCACAGGCAACCCAATCAAAAACTTTACCCTTCACAAATCTTGTGCTGTTGAACCAATTTTAGTCACATGAACCAAAAGTTAATTCTAATTTGTGAGCATTCATTTATCTACATGCCAATTTTGGTACCATGTAGACAAGAAACACATATGTAGACATGACACAGACACAACATACACAAGTGTGCACAAATATACATAGAAATTGACAGGAAACAGAGATTTTAGAGCTTTTAATTGCTCTCTGAATAAAGACAGCAGAATAAACAGAGGGTTAAAAAAACTCTAGTTAGACAAAATAATATCAAAAATAAAATACATGCACTTAGGTGATATGGATTTGGGGATGAAAACATGAGAGAGAGAGGGTGAAAGAATTGAGAATCAGTAGTACATATAGAATAGCAGGGAGTAGCCTGAGCATTTCTGCAGGGAAGGGGAGAGAAAGACAGTTTTATCCACTAAGAAAGAGCACAGAGAAGAGAAATGAAAACTCTTTTGTCCATTTTGGTCATCCTTCCATAGACCCCAGGTGTATCCCTAGAAGCATAATAGGGAGGGTAGATGGGTGGGTTCTTGCTGGTTTGCAAATGAGATCCATGAACAGGGTCAGACAGAGCAAAGTAACACTTTTAAGTAACAGAAAGGAAGTAGAACTCCCAAAGAGGAAGGAGACCCAAAAGTGGGATGTCCTGAGGGGTTTCTCACCGAGGAGAAGAATGTGAAAAGTTGAGCTGTGTGAGCAGAGAAAAAAGGTCTGGAGTAGAGGTACCAAGCCTGGAGCAGAGGCCTGGACATAGAGAACCTTAGACCATTTGCCTTTGCGATGGAGAATTTAAGATCTCTGAGAATTTGGGAGTCATATGTGCCATTTTCAGGCCAGTGACTGTTATTGTCCAGTTTATATTGGGACCAAGCAATATTTCAGAAGAACATCAATCTTTCAATTATGTCTTGGAGACACAGGGTATGGGGATGTCTAATGAAAGCGTTGATGAGATTTGGTCCATGTTGGATGAAACTAATTGAGGAAGGCTCCCAAGGACTCTGGTGGAGAGAAAGACCAAAATCAAGGAGCATCCCCTTAGGAATTTGGTTTCTCTGGGGTCGTTCCTGCAATGACCAATGGAAGCACGGGCAATCAATGGACATCCTCAAAGAAGGTGAGTTGTTAACCATCCAGCAGTGATTGGGGATTTCTTTCACCTAGCACTAGGATTTTTTTTTTTTTTTTGAAGAGGAACAGTATCCTCAGGGGTACAGTATCCCTGGAGATAGAAAAAGGGAATCCGGTGAATCCAGAAGAGTCAGAGGGGGTCTCTCATCCAATAAGCGATGGCCAGTGGTGGATGTGATGTCCAGCAATGTGGATGGTCCTTACTGGAGCTGCCAAAGGGAGAAGTGGTGGAAAGAGATGGAAAAAGGAGAGAGAGAGAGAGACAGACACACAGACAAACAGACACCGGGTTAAGGTCAAAGGAAGGCCCAGAGAGGCCACCCTTGGTGGGAACCTCAGAACACAGGTCCTGGGTTTCGGCACCAAAATGTAAGGGAAGAAGCAAGTGGAGGAAGTAGAGAGGAGAGTGGCTGCAGCTCAACAATAATACAGGTTTATTGAGTGAAACCTTCAGGGGAGAACCCCAATAGAATCTGAGACCCTGCTTCTGCTTACAGACTCTGGTAGATATAGAGGACTAAGGGAAAAGATTAGGGCATTGCTAGGGAGTTGTCAGGAAGTGTTTAATGTCATGAAGTGTTTCTGGCTTCTTTGCTTGGTAGTAGTGTGTTGTAGGTGGTTCTGGGGTTTAGGATTAGGTGGATCCAGGGTTTAGGGATTAGGTGGTTCTTCTTCTAAGATGGAGGATAAAATTCAAATTGGCATTGCCTAGGTCAAGTCCTACCAAAACAGTTTCCACCCAGGAAATATGGATTTGTGAGCAGCTCACCTGTAGTCCACACAATGTCTGCCAGGGGACATGTGGGGGGCAACAAATTAATACCTGCAAGGTTAGCATCAAAGTAGCCAAAGGGCCCCAGGAAGCATGCTGACACTCTCTTGAGGGAAATGAAGAAATTGATGGAATAAAATGTTCATAACCTCTATAAGTTCCATCATATTTTTGTACAGCTCAAAGTTATTGCATGGGCTACTTTTGGAGTTATCCTTCAGGGGGACAAGGCTAGATAGGGTTCTTAGAGCCTCCACCTCCACCTGTGTGATAGATGTAATAATGGCAACTCTCTCATGATGCTGTTGTGAGTACTCCCTAGGAAGTACCCTTATGAACCAGTATGAAGGACTCGTTAAATAAATGGCAGTTGTTAATACTGACAGAAGCCAGGAAAGGCCCAGGAGGAAGCCATCAGTAGTAAAAGTCAAGGGCAAGGATGGTCTCAGGGAGTTAGATAGAAGGTAGAGTCAAGATTACCAACAGAAGAACATAAGAGGTTCAGGTGATGAAGTTCAAGGTGTAAATAATGGACATTAGAAGCTAAGATTCTTTCTTTCTTCTGGGAAGCTGGAAATGCATATAACTTAGATTTGGGCCAGTTAAGCCACCCATATGGGACCTCAATGGTGTCCAAAATAGCATCTTTGCCAACTGGGTTATCATTGCCATATAATACACATGAATAGCTCTTAACATGGCTTTATAAAAACAAAGCTGAGCATCTGCAAACACCAGAGTGGGTTCTTTTCTAACCACCTCATTGGGCAACAAATATTTCCTTCTTGCACTTCCATTTTGACTTCTAAAAACATTTTTTACTGTTTTTGTGTCCATAAAAAATCCAAATTGTTTCTAAAATGACAACTCTTGCAGAATGCTCAAGCTCATTACCATCACTAATTTAGAACTGCATTTTTATTTATTTTTGCAAAAGTGGATTGAAACATGGAGCCTCTTTCACAGCTTGAGTTTTCAGTGAGCAATTGATCTCTGCCATACTTCCACCCAGCACATTTAAATCCTTCTTTTTTTTTTTTTAAGTGTCTCCAATTTGCAGTCTCCCAAACACTCCTGAAGTGAAACTTCGTTTGGACTTGTAGGAATGTTTCTCTTGACTATATACATACAATAGAATACAGCCTTAAACAAGGATGGATGTTGTGACACAAGCTACAGCCTGGAAGAGATTTGAAGACACATGCTAAGTGAAATAAACCATTTGGAAAAAGACAAATACTATGATTGCACTTATATGAGGTAGCTAGAGGGGTCCAGTTCATGGAGACAGAAAGCAGAAGGTGGTTGTCAGGGACTGGTGGGGAGGTAGGAAAGAGGAATTTGTGTTCAGTGGGTAGAATTTCAGTTCTGGAAGATGAAACAGTTCCAGAGGTTGGCTGCACAGCACCATGAACATACTTAACACTACTGAACTGTGCACTTCAAAATGGTTAGAATGGTGAACTTTATGTTACCTGTATTTTACCATGATTAAAAATGATTTTATTAAAAAGGAAAAAACAAAAAGAATGCTGCATCCAAAGGTGAGTCCACTCTTAGTTATAATAGCTATTGTTGAAGTGCCATCTCCACAAGCCATCATCCCATTATGGAGTGTAGGAAGGCCCTTCTCCCACAGCCTCTTATCATGGGCACTGTCAATCTTTTCTCCATCATGACTTGGTAATGGCAAATGGGGATGGAGAGAGGACAGAAACTGACACTTTCTACTTGAAGTATATTGAAGGATATCAAAAGAATGTTCATCGGCTCAACTCATCCAGATACTCCAGAGGGGCATAAAGTAAAATTGTACTTGTACATGCCAGGCAAGTGCTGTAACTGCTGCGCCACTGCTCCAGCCCTAGGGAATGAGTTTTGACAGAGGCTTCCATGTCCACACATGCAAGGAGGCCTTTCATGATGTGGGGTGAAGCAAGAATGGGAAGAGAAGGGGTCAGGGAGAAGTCTCCACTCATAACCTTATCTCAGACTCCACAAATTTTAGGGGCAGGCTTTCCTTTACGTAACAGCCAACAGTGTTGGCTGCCAGTGCCCCAGGAGGACCAGAACCCAGGAGTTGAGCAGAAAGAACCCTCTAACATTGAACCACTCTGCCTTCAGGTTGCCCTGGCAACCAAGTCTCAATTTCTGGTTGCCAAGATGACAAAATCTTGGTTCCAAGGGTGGATTCTAGGATCCCTTCAGGGTCCTAGGATCCTAGGTACTATGGTACTAGGATCTGCACCAGGCTGAGGAAAGAGGTAGATGAAGCCCTTTCCTTCCAACAGCAGACTGCGTAATACAGGGATGTCAATAGGGAGTTCTGCTCTGCCATCCATCTGCTCCACAGACTCAGACACACACACCCTTTATTTTTTTAAGAGGAGGGAGAGAGAAAGAGAGAAAAAGAAAGGAAGGGAGAGGCTTAATTTTATTTTTTCATCTGGTTTTTGTTTATCCTCCACTTAGTTGTATGTATGGTGCTGAGGATCAAACCTATGTCCTCATACATGCCAGGCAAGTGCTCCACCACTGAGTCACCTTTCCAGCCCCACCCCCACCTCTTACTTTATAACTATATAATTCAGTAATCACTCCATATTTTGGAGAATTCTTCTAAGATTCAAAGGTCACAAATACCTAACACAGATGCCTAATGGTATACGGTAGGCCCTCATTTTGGTTACATATTGCTGTGTATCAATCAGTGATTTAAAATTTATTATTTATTAATTCTCATGATTTTAGGGGTCATAATTTGGGGAGGTCTCAACTGACAGTGGTTTTGCTCATTTGGCATCAGCAAGGGGCACTACTCAGCCACATTCAGCTGGCACCTGGGCTGAAAACGACAAGAGGGCTTCACTCACTCACATGAGTGGTGCCTTGGGCTCCTCCCCCCGGCTTCTGCACATGGCCTCCCTAATACCAGGGTTCCTCACAGCATGGTGGTCAAATCCTTACATGGTGGCTGCATTACCTCCAGATCTACCAGGGCTGCTTCAAGGCAAGACATGGAATGGGCATAGCGTCACATCTGCTGCCTTCCACTGGCTAAAGCAAGTCACAGTGAAGGGAAGTAGACTCGACTCTTGAAGTCTACTAGCCCTCAACTCCTTGTGTGGCTATACATTGTGTCTACTCTCTCTGTATTTCCCTCCACCCTTTCCAGGAAATTATTCAGGACTTTAGACACCCCCAGTTCAAGGTGAGACAGGTGCTAGGGTATGTCATGACCAGGAGGGACCTGCTGTCACCCTCACAGCAATACAATGGGAGGTGAGAAAACCTCTGGATGGGGGATGGTGACTCAAAGGATCAGTTATAAAGATTAGACTAGATGTCCTCAGGGCTCCCAGCATTGCCAGCCTCAGTTGGAAAGGAGAAAAGTTTCCACCGTCACAATCAGCATTCATGTGTATTATACTATTGCCAGACCATTAAATCCCATGACTATCAAAGTAATTATCAAACTAATATTAGCATCAATTGAAGCTTACTTTCAACGATTTTCCTCAGCCACAGCAGGATCGATCACCTTGTTCATCCAGGGGCCCCTTTTTGTGTGTTCAAGAGAATGGAGTCCAACCCTGGTCTGTCTCCTGGCCTCATCCCTCTCATATCCCACGATCCATGCACTCATCTGGTGGCACTGGACTCTACCCCTTGGAAGGGCCCAGTAGAGCCTGCTCCATGGCACTAGAGAGATTGATAGCTGGTCACCAGCAGGAAACCTTGGTGATAATCATGACCTATGAGCACCGAAGTACATTCTTTCTACACTGAAAGAAGGTGTAACGTCAGCTATGAGTTCCTCAGAGCTCCAAGCCGTGCTCTTGCAGTAGTCAGTGCTGGCCAGGGTGCCCAGCAAACCTGGGACCCGTTTTGAACTACAAGTTTCCACTCAGGGAAACTGAGGCAGGCTGGCTAGGAAAAGGTGAGCATGGTTATCTTCAGCCCTGGGTTTCGGAATAGAAGTGCAGGGCATGAGATTCAGAGACCAGGCTGCTTCTGGTGGGTGATGATAAGACAAAGTTAAGTTTCATTGCGGGGCATTCCACTTTCCTACAGGAAAATACTCTTGCCAAAAGACAAGGGAATGAGCTTCCTAAATAAATGCCAAAGGAGTGGCATACGCTATGCACTGTTGTTGGGTTGGAGTGACGGGCCCCAAGAAAGAATTGCTGGAAGATGCTGCTGACCTCAGCACCTAAGTCTTTAGTGGAAAGAGTGCTGGCTGGCATCAGAAAACCCTGGTCCAGGTCTCAGCCCTGCCCCAAATGGGTTCTGTGATTCAGAGCAGGTCAAATATTCTCAGCCTCCACCAGTTTCTGAGTTTCTCCTCCAGTGATCAGGTAAGGGATTAAGATACCAGAAGAGTGTGGGATGCTTTTACCCCCTCATTAGTGTTCACCCTTCCTGCAGCCATTGGAAGACTGGACTCTGGTCCCAGGGAATTTGAGAACAAAAGGGATCTTGGACTGGGGTGCAGGAGATGTAGGGGTGACACTAGATTAGAATCAATTGCATGCTTGTACAACAACTCAACTCCTTAATAAAAAATAAAATCTAAAAAAGCTCTTGAACAAGAATGCTCAAGTCCAGTCATGTGTATGTTGATGAAAGGAGGAGAGAGAACAGTCACCAGTGGTATAAGTAAGGCTTCCCCCTTTGCCCAGAGGGCCTCAAGGACACAAACAGCATTATGAATGGCTACCCCCAAATGCAAGGAAGTGCCAATGCCGTAGGCCAGTAGGAAGATAGTTTCTTCACTAAGGGTTTTTAGAGGATGAACTGTCCCTAAAAAGTTACTCCTTTGACTGCAGAGAGTAAACATATGTGCTTAGCTAGATAAAAAGAGGAGACCATAAGGCAACCCTGGGTGACACAACAAAGCCTCAACTTAAGGAAATCCCCACGTGGAAAACAGTTCATCAAGGAGGCCTGACAGTGGTCCTTTGAAAGTCTTGGCCACAGGTAGGCCCTTGGCTGGCTTCTGGATCTTTGACTTCAAGAGGGTTCCCACCACTCCTACAACTAGTAAGAGTAGTGGCAGTGCCTACACTGTTTTTTTTTTTAATTAATAAATTTATTTGTTGAACAATCAAACATGCTTCTAATGGAAAACATAATATACATAAAATCTGAATGCCTACACTGTTTACACAGAAAGACAGCTTCCACTGAACTCGTTTCCCTTCTGAGACTCTAGAACTTTGACACTAGCCCCCAGCAAAATACCCGAGTGCTCAGTCACTAATAAGCTTTCCACCTGTTCCCACAGCTCATTGCTGGAGATGGGCAAAGCATGGTCCGTGTGGCTCTGGATGGACTCGAAGCTTGCACCTAGTACCTGCAGTTTGCCCTTTGCCTTCACTGACTGACTGGCACGTTTTACTGTAGTAAAGTGACCACTGCATGCTGAGCTCTGCGAGCCCTCCCTAGTGAAGTTCAGGACCCAAGAGCATCCTTGAAGATCCCCGACTGTTATGGTTTGAATGTGAGGTGTCCCCCAAAAGCTCATGTGTGACAATTTGGGAAGGCTGAGGTGAACTGATTGGGTTAGAAAAGTTTTGACCTAATCATTGTCATTGAGTTAATCCCAAGAGTGATTAACTGCAACTGCAGGCTGGTAGGATGTGGCTCAAGGAGGTGGGTCACTGGGGGTATGACTTTGGGGTATAAATTCTGTATCTGGTGTTTCTCCCGCTCTGCTTCTCTAAGTGATGCCTTGAGCTCTCTGCTCCCTCTGCCACAGTTCCACCATGATGTTCTGAATCACCTCCAGGCCTGAGGAATAGAGCCAGCCTCCCATGGACTGAGAATTCTGAAACCTTGAGCCCCTAAATAAACCCTTTCCTCCTAATATTGTTCTTGTCAGTTCCTTGCAGTGAAAAACCTGACTAAATCACTGATACACACCTCAATCTTGCATTGCAGAAAAGCCCCACTACCAGACTCGGCTTCAGAGCTGAGATCATTAACGGATATTTCCGATCTTTCTGCTGAACTCCATTCTCCTTTCCCAACCTCCATGCTCTAGGGCCCTTATGAGTTGTGGAGACAGATTGTAGGGGGGGCTTTCTCAGGCAGTTCTCCTTCACAGGGAGGACAGAGCAGGCAGATCCTCTGCCCTTGTGCTGAGCCTGTTTAGTTTTGGGTTTGTTTTTTTAAGAGAGAGAGAGAGAGAGAGGGACAGTGAGAGAGAGAAAGAATCAATTTTTATTTAGTTTTTCATGTGGATTTCACTTCTCTGACACTTCATTGTGTACGTGGTGCTAGGGTTTGAACCTGTGTCCTCGCACATGCCAGGCAAGTGCTGTAACCGCTGAGCCACTGCTCCAGCCCCAGCCTCTTCGGTTTTGAAAAATGGGATTGAATGCATCACTTGCTAAGGCTCGGGCATCCCGTTTATCCCACACAAGTGAACACTGACATCACAGGACTGAGGGTATTCAAACCCATGCCAACAGCTGACTGAACCACTCTGTCAGGCAGGAAGGAATTTTAGATCATTTTCCAAAGGGAAAAACCGAGGCTCTACTGGGTTATATAAATGCTGCTACTATCTCTAATCAATGCACATTTCTATCACCACAGTGTTTTCACCTCTCTCTCTTCCCCAGATCTGACCTTGCCCAGGTCACATGGCTCATTAGGGGCAGGAAACAGTCTTCCAGCTCCCAGGCAATGTTCCTGGCAGGGGGAAGTCCAGGTCTTCAGTACTGACAAAGCTCCTTACTGTCCAAACCCCCATGCTTGAAGAGTACCCAAATTGGAAAGAATGTACACACAGCAAGCCCACAACAACATTCCAACCACCTGTGAGTCCCTGCACTGAACTGTATCTCTCTGACCCTGGATTTCTTAATTTTGGCAGGCACAGAAAGTTTCTGCTGTAGCCAGCAGCAACCAGCTGATCAGAGGAACCAGCTCCAAATGTTCCCCCTCTCTCTTAGTAGAGATTAGGAAAAAACAAAACAAAACAAAAAATAAAAAACAACAGGACAGTGGTGGGTAAGAGAAATGATTTAACTTTATAAAAATGTGATAATACAGCAATATTTGATTTTTTTCCTTTTCTTTTCTTTTTCTGGCAAGTAAAATTTATAAAAAACACCTGGAATAAAAATTAGAAACATAACCTAATAAAATTAGAAACATAAACATTTCAAGGAAACAAGGCATTGAAAGACATAGAAAGACAAGGAAGGGAAAACACTGAGCAGCAAAAGCAGCAGCTGTGCGGGGGAGTTGGTTCTGCTGTGAAGACAAAACAAAGACCGACATGAACCTGACCTTGCATACCAGGGTGGCCAAGTGGGTAAGGGTGGGCAGTAACCATCAGAGAGGCATGAAGGCTTCCCAAAGGGTCCAGACTGATGGTGCTGGCTCAGTGGGTACAGGGGGACGCTGGCCTCCTGCAAACAGGCCCACACACAAGCCCCTCACACAGGGCCTCCCAGGCACATGGCAGTGATTCACAGCCAAATCTTGAAGAATTGGCACTATAAGGCTGGCTTCCTCCTCTGTCCACTTGTTCCTAACCTGCAGCTCTGCAGGTCACTGTCCCAGAGTGGTGAGCTCAGCGGGTAGAAACACATCAAAATGTCAACCTAAGCTTGGGAGGCAAATGTGCCAGGGAGAAACCAAGAAATCTGGACACCTAGGGCTACATACAAAACACTTTTGGGAATGTCTGCACCATAGCCAAGGCGGAGTTAGGACCACCTTGGAGAGGCAGGCCAGGAACGCCAGGCAACATTCCCCTAGAGGGAAAGGGCGTCCCAAGATGCTGGGTGAGTTCTTGACTACATTCTGAGGTAGTCTAACCGTGACTTGCACAGGTAGCTGAGAATGGTCACAAAAAATGAAGGGAGGGCAGAAAAGTTGCCACAGAGAGAAAAGGCTAACATATATAATGGAAGGAACTACTACACTATGGATGGGCTCAGAGATAAACAGATGCGGCCTGGGTGCAGGGTGGCTGGCAGGACAGCCCACACATACCGTGGGCACACACTGCTCTTGTATTAACTACTGTTGCAACAGTGTGGCAGGAGATGAGGAATCCACTGAGGGACTTCCTGGCCCATAGCCATGGCAACTGTGAGATGAGGGTGTCTGTCTTAAATGCCCAGCCTCCTGCTTCGGACTCACGTCGTGATGGGGCTGAACCAGAGAGCCTGGAGGCTTTGGGACGAGGAGTCCCAAGGTTCCCTTCAACAGGACTCCTCTAACCTGAACATGTCTCAGAGACTAATACTGTAGATCTTAACTTGAAAGACACAAGGTACCCGCAGGGTGAGGGAACAATCAGACCCTAAGCCACCACTAAAAGAGATACAAGGAGAACAACAAGCAAAGGTGGTGGTAGGCACCCCCTACTCTACTATTTAATGCTAATTTACATTCTTTGTCTCTTCTGCCCCAGCATTCAGAATTCTAAGACAGGATGGAATGTTCTGAAGATTTAGGAGGCAGTAGCTGTATGGATGTTAATATTTTCTCTGCTTTCCACATTTTCGGGAACGTCTTCTAGGACGGAGTTCACCAAAGTCTTCAATTTCATTTTCATAATCATCTTCCTGAACAATACCTAAAACAAACAAGCAAATAAAATAAAATAAAAAATTCAAGGCAAAGGTGATCCTCCCTGCCCACATCACTGTAAAATATAACATCCTAGTAAAACCTAATGTTTCCATAATCGTTTTAAATTAAAGAAATGAGGCTTGCCATCAGGGTGCCAAAGAGAATTTTCCTTTGAGTACTGACTCCTTCTCAAGCAAAGCCAAAGTAAACACCCTTCTCCAGAATTAAAGTGTTTTTTGGCTGGTTCCTCTGGCCTTATTCTAAAGGCCATCTGAGTGTCAAATCAAGCAAAATCTAAACTGATGCATACCCTTGAGTTGGTATACTAATTACCTTCCTTTTTGAAACAATCACAAAATTATAGTCCTGGAACTAGATGCTAAAGCTTTTTAATTGTCAGCGATATTAGTGCCACATCCATTCCAGTTTTCCCCAGGTCTGGGGTCTGGATTTTCTATTAGCATCTGGATTAGGTCTCTGAAAGGCATTCAAAGCTGGTGAGATCCTCAGAGCATAAGGCAACATGGTCTAGCTGGGAGAGAGCAGCAGTTGGAAAGAGCAAGAGGGAAGACATTGTGGATCACACAGAACTTGGCAAGAAATTCTTACTGCCAACAAAGAAACCTAAATTGCTCTTCTCAGTTCTGTAACCCTCTGTAGGAAGACACTGCAAGCTTCCCCAGTGATTTTGTTTGCTTTGTTCACAAGAATATTCCCAGATCTATAACACACTAGCCACTCAGGAAATATCCACTGATTTAAATGAATGCAATCATTCACTTAAAGATAAACATTTTATCAAGGGATGGCTTTGCAGTGCTTTGTCTAACCTTGGCCATCACTATATTGAATATGTGCAGTGACTGAACGTCATTAATAATAGCTCATAAACAGCAAAAGGTTTTTAGCAACTAATATGAGCCAAGAGTGATGGACCTCACAGTCTGATGGGGAAACATGAATGCTAACAATTTGATCACTATCATAAGGCATCTAGACAGTGAGAAGCCACTATTGCTGTCACAGGAAGTTGCACTTCACATTTACCTGGGAGCCAGCAGTATCAAGACCATAAAACCAAAGTGTTACCTGTCCCTGGAGAAAAGGACTCTTTACCTTCCTCCCTTAAGTGAAGTTCTGTTTTTGTCAACCACTCCTGTGCATCCCTGACCGACAGGACCAGAATTTTGACTAGCCGATTCATGGCCTCCTCCGCTGCAGAAACCAAAGAACAGGGGCTCTGAGTGAGCAGGCTATTGCAGGAAGCAAAACACCATGCCCTAGAGCCAAAATCCCCATGCCCAAGAGCTAGTCTGTCTGCGCTTTCTCTGAAAAGAGCGCTCCCAAAGCTGCCTTCTGCTGCCACAAGAATAAGCTGCCTTCAGTGCTAGCCCTGTGCTATTATTGTGCATCTGCAGAGACTGCCAATTCCAAACCTTTCAAGGAAACTCTTGCTCAAAATGTCATTAAACCTTAAGCTGAAGAGAGTGTCTGAATTATAGAATGCTTTAAAATATGCAGTTTTGCTAGTTTTATACATAACTTCCACTTAGTGTTGCTAAGAAGTAGCTTATAAGAAAGCTGGGAGAGGGGCTCGAGTGGTGCCTCAGCAGTTGGAACGCTTGCCTGGCATGCACAAGGACCTGGTTCAAACCCCAGCACCACAAACACAACTAAGTGTGGGAGAAACAAAGACCAGATTAAAAAACAAATAAAATTGATTCTCTCTCTCTTTCCTTTTTTTTTATGTTTTTGAATTTTTATTTTCAAAAGCTGAAATGCTTTTTCCTCATTTTTCGCACGTGTTACAGATAAATTCTAAGAACCTAAATGAATACTGAGAATGCTGTAGTATAGGTTAGTTGCTTATTGATAATTCTTCGGTTGTAGAGAATAAAAAACAAACTTCAAGTGGAAACTAAAAGTGGAAAAATCTGACTTTTGCTATATGGTTAAGTACCATAGTAGCTTTTTTTTGGGAGGGTTGTATATTTAAACATTTACATTGGAAATATATTAATGCAATTTAAAATACTTAGTCAATAATCACTTGAAGTCAGTTATAATACATTTTGAGAATTTTTTTCTATATGAACAATTAAATTTTCCAAATTTTATATATTACATAGAAATACACTGATAAACATCATGTGTTAAGAATGCATGTGATGTCTGTGGGCATTGGCAAGCCACTTACAGAAGCTTGAATTCTTTTTTTTTTTTTTAATATTTCTTTCTTTAAAAAAAGAAAAAAAAGCAACTGGGGGAAACCTGATTCTAAGACCACATAAGAATTCTTATTATTCAAAGCTCCCATAGGATAAGACTTAAGGGACCCTCCCATACAGAAGAGACCAGCTATGTACTTTCAGATCCTCCTTTAAAGTTCTGTACATAGTGGGTACTCAAGGAAAGATAAACAAATTAGGAAAACCTTAAAGAGTTTTCTCAAGACTATACATTCTTCCTGTATTCTCTCCATAGAATTAGTTAGCAAACCATGTTATCATCTGTAGTGCTTGGGGAAACCATTCTGGTCAAGGATAATCACAATTTTTTAATTGGGGAAGTGGTAGCCCAAACGATGGGGATTTACCATAATTTGAGAACAAAAATTCTTTACTTGTATTTCTGTTAATGCTAAGATCCCATCACCCCCAAGTCAGCCTTCACTACAAAGAACATTCATTACTCTGAGCATCTAACATGACTTCCTAATAACATCTGGGCCCCATTTCCACAGGCCCTTACCTCCAGCCCAGGCCTTTCGCCTGTAGAGGTCCTCCACCAAATCTGAAACCCTCTTGATATGCTCTTGGACCTTCCTCTGCAGCATGTGGCTGTGCTCTTTAGAGCCCAGGTGACTGCGGATCCACACGCTCTGCTCAATATCCTGCACCACTAGTTTGCCTTCATCAATGGCCGGGTCCACCTTCTCACGGAAAAATTCTGAGTATTTCTGGTAGGCCACCTGCTGCCTCTGGTGGCGTTCTAGGCGGATGTGCTGCTCATAGGACTCACTGCTCCTCTCTCGACACTCCTTCCCATCCAGCTCAGCCCTGGAAAGGACCACAGCCTCTAAGCCTGCTCCCTCAAATGCTTTGCTGGGGCTGAAGTAGTTTTCAGGGCTGCGGGTGAACTTCACCCCACAGAGGTCGCACTGGGTCCTGTCCACATCAGCCCTTTTGAAGTTCCCCACCCCAGGCTCCCTAGCCTCCTCCCTGATGCGTTCGGTCTGGACTCGTCTCCTCCAGCTGATGCACAGAGACACCACCAGGCATGCTCTTCTCAACTTGCGCTGGATGGAGGCCTTCCGCTGCTTCTGCGAAAGGATGGCAGCCAGGAGGCGATCTCGGTCTTCCAGTGCCAGTTCGTCTGACTCATCCTGACCAAACTCACACTCAGGTTCGGCAAAGTAGTCCACTGGGCCCACACAGAGCAAGCGGCTTAGTTTGACCTCCTCATGACAGAGGCCACGAACCACAGACCCTTTGGTGTGCGCGTTGTCCCACCTCCAGTGACAGTCCATCAGGTACTCTTCATCCCGCTCAAAGAGCAGGTCCTGGAGTGCCTCAGCCACAGACTTCACATTGACCGCCACCAACACCCGCCTTACCACCTTCCGGAGCCTCTCAGGGACCTGATCCGGGCAGTCCATGCTCATCAGCTGCAGCCTCGTCTCTATCTCCTGGAAGTGGCGGTACAAAAGAGGTTTGCAGAATGGCTGCAGGACCTCCTCAGCATTCACAAGCATCACCAAGCACAGCACCAGTGTCCGCTCAGCCTCGCCTGAGACCACATAGTCTATTTCACTGAAGGCGTCAAGCAGGACATTGAAGTTCACATTCTCATAGCCACATAGCACCTTGACGAGGTAGGAGAGGTGGAATCGGAAGTCCTGAATGGCTCTTGTCACATCCTTCGGTTTGTATTCCTGAATGATGGAGAACACATCCCCCAGCTCCTTGTCCTTCTTGCTGAACAGGAACTCCCAGTAGTGCAGGAGTGCAATGTAGCTCTTGGGCAGACACAGGATGGCGTTCTTCCAGAGGCGGGCCAGCACCACCCCACAGTGGACAAACTGGAACTCCAACAGGGCCACTGTGTTTCCAATGCTAGGGATAAGTGGTTCTTTGCACCTCTTGATGAGGACGTTCATAAAACGGAAAAAGAGCCTCTTGTAGTCTTCTGGATTCCGGTACACATATAACTGGTCAATGCAGTTCTCCAGCAGCCGGATGAAGCACAGATGGGTCTTCTCCGTACTTTCATCATCCTTGTTGGGCACCAGCATGCCGAATTTTCCTTCTATTCCCTTCATTCTGCTGCTTCTTCCCCTGCCCCTCTCGTCTTTCTCAGACTCTAGAGCTTTCAGTTCTCTGTTGTAGTTGTCCTCCTCTTGGTGGAGCAGTTTTCCAAACTCCTCTGGGTAGCTAGAGGACAGAAGGAAAGCCTGCATGGCCCTCAGCCACAGGTCTGTGGACTCCCGACGGCTGCGCGCCCTTTCATTTTGGAATAGAGAATGGATGTACTCTTTCAGGGCAAACCTGTAGGATCGGAACGATTTGTAGTTTGGTTTGAGGATTTCTTTGCATGCCATGGGGTTTTCTGACAGCACTCTCTGATGGAAATGCCTAGGGA
This sequence comes from Aplodontia rufa, assembly GCA_004027875.1. NCBI lineage: Eukaryota > Metazoa > Chordata > Mammalia > Rodentia > Aplodontiidae > Aplodontia > Aplodontia rufa. The sequence goes on from PVKS010003040.1 coordinate 20,181, forward strand.
AGAGGACACTTAGGAAGGATTTGCAAAGGCTATATGTATCTATAGACAAAATATAATCTATTTCTTCAAGTTCTTCAGCTAAGATTTTAGGGAATACTTTTTTGGCTTCCAAAAGCAATCCATTGATTGCCACCAGGTGCATTTTTGACTGGACCAAACATTTGGCCTCACAACGCCGCAGAGGCCTATGAAAATCTTCACAGTTTTCATCATCACATTTTAAGCCTACAATAAACCTCTCACAGACGCCTGGGTAGGTCTTCCCAAGCAGGCTTTGTGTGATCTGACATAGCCTGCTCAAAAGGTGCTTGTTGAGGGCCAGTTTCACTTGGTCAGTCATTATCAAAAAATGATCTTTTGTTTTCTTCTCTCTCAAGTTCAAATCCAGGTCAAAAATTATTCTTAATATGGGTCCAGGGTCGTTTTGAGCTATCTGGCAATACTTGGCATCCACCTGGGAAATTCCAAAGAATTCAAAGCAAGATTTGACCATTTCCTTCTCAGCATTGTTAGTCACTCTCTTGAGAGCCCTGACCAGATTGAGAAGGACTTCCAAGCCCACTGGAGCCAGGGCCAGAACCTTCTCAGGCTCGGCCTCACACTGACTGGCTGCTTCATAGAGTGCTTCCACCACACCAGCTGAGTGGTTGAGCGTGTCGAACTTGAGAAAGGCATCTTTGAGCTTCTGGAAGTCTCTCAGGATTACACCCTGCAGAAACTGGGCCTCTGCAATGCCAGACAACTGGCTGGTTTGATAGCAGAGATCAAGTGCTTCTCTTAGGATGGCCTTGGTATGCTCTATGTCAGAATCTCTGGCCACGTTGAGGCGGGCAACACCCAGCAGACAGGAGGCTTGGAAGTCCTTGTCAGCAGTGAGCCTGGCAGCCTCTAGGAGACAGCCATGTTGCTTCATCAACAGGGCAGCCTCTTCTCTCCGACCTTCCCTGTTCAGCAGGTCTGCAGCTTCTGCTAAACGTTTCCGAGACTTGAGGAACACCAGCTGGTCTTCTATGTCTAGCTTAGAGAGGACAGCCATCATTTCCTTGATCTTATTTGCACTCAGGTACTTTGCTGCAGCTTCCAAATAAAACTGATTGGCAGAATAGGAGAGCTTGGAAATAGGAAGGGTCTTGGTCTTTAGCATTTCTTCATACCTGAAAAGACGGGTTATGCAAATGTCAACCAATGGGAATTTCCTTCAAAATACAACACAGAGCAATTTAAATAAAGCTCCCACATGGAGATATTAAAAAGAAAAGACCTAAACTTATCAAGCACTCAAGCATTTTTATAAATGCTTCATTATACAGTTATCAGCATAATAATAATAAAATCTTCATTCTTCAGATGAATCAGGCATTATGCATAATTAATGAAATATAGTACCATTACAACTCAAGCAAGTGGGAGTCAAGTTTGAAAGCCAATCTATACGGTAAAATTTATAAGGCAAGATTATCCTTGAAAAAACTCCCTTCAGCTCTCATAAAAGCATAATTTTTTTGGGCATACAGCTCAATAAATTTGAAGGCAATTAAGGAGAAAGGATGAAGTGGGTGCTGTATATATCAGCAATTGTTCAAGTCTTCCTCTTATCCAGCTCATGACTCTTCCCTTGCCAGGTGTGCATGGATTCATGTGAAACTGTGAGTGAAGCTCTGACAGGTCCTCCTTCACTCTGCTGATTGAAGTCAGTATAGCCTGTTATATACACACTCATAACACACCCTTCGTCTTCTACAGTCCCCTCTAATGACACTGTGTCAAAGCTTATAAAGAGAACAGAAAACAGTCCTGCTCTCAAGGGGCTCCCCAGACCAAGGACACCACTCAAGTGGGAGGAGGTTGTCACAGCCAAAGCACTTCAGAAATAGCAGGATAACACCACCTGGAGCAGCCTGCCCCCTCCCCTCCCCAGCAGGAGAAGGGAGGGAGATGGGAGAGAATGAAGCCACTTACTTTTCCACTGCAATAGCAGCTTCCTCAAAAAGCTCCTCTTGGCAGTACATTTTGAGTGCTAGATCAAACTCCTGAATCTGCTCAAAGCATCGGAAAGCATCTTTATAGCACTGACTTCGCTTATAGAAATAGGCAGCATCTCTGATCTGGGACAAAGTAAAAATTTACTTTTATTGAAAGCATTCATAACTTTTTAACAGAAAATCAGAATGTGCTGAATTCACATGGTCAAGGATGGAGGGGACACAGAATCCTCGTTCACAAAGTGGTGTGGCCATTCTGGAAAACAATGTGGTCACACTTGGTAACGTGCATGTCCACTCCTGGCAATACATGCCATAAAGCCTCACACAGTACTGTAAGGAGACATGCTGCCCACAGTGCTGGAAAACGTAAAAAACAGAACAAAATGCCATTTAGATAAACTTAAAATATAGTATAGAAGCTCTCACTATTTATTCTTCAATATTGTTCACATTTGAGGACATCTAAGTGTATTATTAGATGGAGACTGTCCATGAAGAGGAAGAGAATGAACAAATAAAATGCAGTGACTGGGCCTTGCACCCACACTGGTGGGTTTGCCATGAACAGAAAACACATATGTGGCTCTTCTCACACTTCTCATCCAGCCCATCACCGGGCCCAGCATTTCCTGGCTATGACCCTGTCCCACCACCTCCACCACCATCATGCAGTGCAAACTCCATCGTCTCAGCTGAAACTGCTGCTAGACTCTCCTAACTGGCCTTTATGCTTCTACTCTTGCTGCTCTACAGACCTCTCCACAGAGCACCCAATTATATTCATGTCACTTTTTCACTCAAAACCTTCCCAGGCTCCCCACTCCACGCGAAAAACGTCCAGTCCTACCACAGGCCACAAAGCCCCCATGCTCTCTTCCTGCCACTCTCTCTTGCTCACGGCACCACTTCCACCCTCCTCATTCTACTATGGCCAAACAGGCTTCCTTGTTGTCCTTCAGACTTGCCAAAATGCTCCCAGTTTGGAGTTTTTGCCTATAAGGATACTGGCCTATAAGGTCTACCAGCAACTGTTCGAAGAATTTCTGCTCAAAGGTCACTTCTCAGACCCCATTGTCTAAACCACAACCTCTTCTTCCCCTTCCATGCTTTCTTCTTCTGAGCCCTCATCACCACTGATACCTCACATACTATTTATCTATCTATTTATCTCTCTCCTGCACTGGGTGATTGGAAGGAGCTCTGAAAAGACTGAGTCTTCTTCTTTGTGGTCTTCTGGCCACACAGCACCCATACTGACTGGCACACAGTAGGAGGTTGACCTTTCTGTTGAATATTTAATTTCAAAACTGTGCTTGCCACATCTTAGTTCCAAAGAGAAAAAAATAAAAATAAAAATGAAACAAAACAAAAATATGTGCCCCCCCCCAAATTCTCATCTTTAATGAGACAAGATAAATAAAGTGCTAAAATAAAAGATGTAGATTCAAGATTCTTCTGTGTCCAGAGACCTCATAGATCAGGGAGCTCCTAGACGAATCTCAGCCATATCAACATAGCCCTACAGCCTCTACATCTATCCACCCCTCTTTTCCTCTCCTTGACAATGCCAATTATTCGAAAGAAAAATCCCTGTGTGTAAATGAAAGTCCACTAGGTGTCAAGCATGGGTCCAACTGGAGAGAGACAGAGAAGAGGGGGCTGGCTTTAAGTGGATGCTCCCCACTCTTGCCACTCTGCTCTCGGAGGAAGCCACACCTGCCATCCCAGCAAAGGTGTGGAAAGATTTCCAGGGAAACTAATACTGATCCCTAGAGAGAGGCAGGAAGCAGGCTATGCATAGGAACCCTTGAAAGGAAGACTGATACTCACACAGCACCCACACAAACATTTCTTCCTAGGGGTAGTGTTATAGCTTGGATATAAGAGGTCCCCTGAAAAGCTAATGTGGCAATGCAGGAATGTTCAGAGGTGAGATGATTATAGTATAAGAGATGTAACTTAATCAGTAAATTAATCCAATTGATGGACTAATAATTTGAATGAATTACTGGGTGATAACTGCAGGCAGATAGGGTATGACTGGAAAAATGAGGCACTGGGGAAATGCCCTTGGAAATTATAACTCCCTCTTCTCTTTCTTCCTCTCTCTCCCTCCCACTCCTTCTCTCCTTCCTAAATACTATGAGATGAACAGCTTTCCTCTATCATAGCCTTCTGCCATCATGTTCTGGCTCTTCCAGGCACAGAGCAATGGAGTCAGCTGACCATGGACTGAACCTCTGAAACCATGAGCCCCAAATAAACTTTTCCTGCTCTAAGTTGTTCTTGTCAGGTATTTTGATCACAACAGTGAAAAGTTGACTAAAACAAATAGCATGTATTTGGGAGCTAGGAATGGAGAGACAGGCTGGCCTGAGGCTTGGCTATTGCCAAGCTGGTCAGTTTTAATCTTGCTAGTCAAACTGGGTAAGATGACCACAAGAAGTTTGACACTGGCTAAGGATTGAATGCCCTTCCAGGGAGGGGCCTCAGCAAAGACAGGGACCAGATTTTTCCCTGTGTAGGCTTTAGAGCTGCTCAGATACACTAGCAAGAGAAGGCAAAAGAATTCCTAGCAGCGAAGCCTGCGTAAGCAGGATAGAGGGAAAGTAGATCCTTCAGGAGCAGGATGGCCTCCATCATTCAAAAGGTCCTAGAGAAGGCTGTTGGGGCTACACTTATGGTCCACTGGTCTCCCTCACCCCAACTTTCAGAGGCGGAGCTGGTCAGGTTAGGTGGTCAAAGTAGGTAAGCTGACAAGGGAAGGATCTCTGGCTCAGTTGTGGCAGGTACTGGTAGGCAAAAAGGGTAGAGTGTACTGCTCAGGGTTCAAGATGGTGACACTGACAACTGGCCAGCAGACACTAAAGAACCTGGAGAGGTTACAAACTATTCTAATTCCTGCAATGTAGAACCCAAACTTCCACCCACACTGAAATGTTTTCCCCAACGTCTCTGTTCCATCTCCATCTCCCACATCCTGAAAAGCTATATCCCATAATAAAATCATGGAGCAAGCAAGCAGCACTAGGAAGACCTTATCTTCTAACACACTCACTTGGGGTCACCCCTCAAACTTCCCGGTAGTGGAACCACTACCTCTTCAGGGCCTGGGGTATCATAAGGATTCCAAGAGTTACCACATTTGACATACAGACGTGGAAACTATTTTTTTTACTGGAGAGCCATGAAACCTGACACGGGGAAATGCAACAGATCACAGATGGACATTCTAAAGTATAATTTCTCCAACTACCTATGGTGAAGGACCAGATGGTTTTAAATTTCTAAAACACCACAACTGATACATTACAAATGCACTGCTAATAAAATAAACACCACTTGGATGCCCACGGCAATGCCAAATGGCTGTAAGGATCTCTAACTGCTTACTTTCCTCTTTATGTTAATCCTGCTGCATACAACTGCCTATAGCCACTGCCAGTCAGCTGACTGACTGTTAGTAATTGTGCTTGTGACTAGCAGCTGCGTCCAACAGAGCTTCCTGCATTGATGGGCATGTTCTATAACAATGAGCAATCAATAATGTGGCTAGTACTGAGGATATGGAATTTTTAATTGTATTATATTTTAATTAATTTAAATTTTAAATTAAATAGCTGCATGTGGATGATGATTTGGACAGTGCAGATCTAGAGTAGCTGCTAAGAACACAGAAAAACCTCCATGTTAACACAAGGTCACTCGCTGAAGCTGACCCCAGACTATGAACACAGGAAAAGAGAAGGCAAGAATATTCCACACCCATCTGCCCTGTGGTTTGAACACTTGGCTTCCCATGACTAATAGCAGGCCTTGAACATTAACAACCCCCATTCTGCTCAGTTCTCCCAGGAGAGCTGTGGGTTGGGGGCCTTACCTTTCCCAGCCTCTCACACAACTGGGCAGAGAGCTGGAACTCCTTGGCATAACTCAGACACTTAAGGGACAGCTTTGGCTCATTGCACTCCAAATAGGTCTTAGCCAGTTCCAAATACTCCAGCTGCTTTTCCCTGGGGTAAGGGAAACAAAATAGTATTTCCATGCAAGTCTGACCTAATACCAATATATTTAACCTGCTACTCTCATCAGCGCGAATCTGAAGTGATATAAAGACACTTACTTGGGGCTGACTTTCTTGGATTTCATGTTCAGGGCAGTGTTGTGGGCCAGGGCCAACTTCTCCTTCTCAAATGCACCTCCTTTTTGGTAACACTTGGCTGCAACCTGGAATAGGCCAAAGGGTTTGATTCCCAGCAAGCCAACAAAGGTGTCATATAGAACAAGAGTTAAAGCATGTATATATGACTCTACTGACATATATTGGACCTCACCTAGCCCAATTCTGAGAAAGACAAGCAAGAAAGTGCAGTTATGCTAGACAGAGTAGCCCTGGAGGATAAAGTCCAATGGTGTACCAGCTAATATACTAAAAGGTATACACTAAAAGTATCCAGAAGCCACGGAAAAGTTTTATGCTGTTTATTTTTATAGGCCACCATAACACCACCCGTGTTTAATATTCCAACAGCCACATGCAAGAGGTATCCTTCTCACTGCACATATAGCAACTTTAGTCAGAGCCATGGAGCAACTGGCCTTAAATCACCCTGTGGTTTTTCTGGGCTTTGACATAGCTGCTAACTACAACAGCTACATTGTGGTGCTGATAAATACCCTCAGTACCTATAATGGGGGCAGAAATGGGGTCGAGATGATATCACAATACAACCAGACATTTGGAGCCTGTGGATCTGTTTTGACCAAGCCTTCTGCCTAGTCTTACAGGGGAGTCAGCCTGTACCATGATTCTTGACAGCAGAAAGCTACTTTTTTAAACAGCAATGCTCACACCATGTCTCAAAGTGCAGGCTACAGGGACAGAAAGTTTACATTTTTCCCAGAATTACTTTCTGTGTGGTAGGGGGGGCACTTGATGATAAAATGAACAGAATAGCCTCTTTCCCTCTCATGCTTTGGATCCAGCCTCCCCAGCCCCACGAGCCTCCTTCCTCTGCCACATGCCTTCCCACTGCAGGGCTTTTGGGCATACTAATACTTCTAGTGAAAGTCTCTTTATTCTTTTGTCTGTCTAATTAACTTCATCCATTCTACAGGTCTCAGCTTAAGCTCTTTTCCCTAAAAGAAAAAAAAAAAAGGATTCCCGGGCGGCTCTGCCAGGATAGGTAGCTGTAGAGGCAGCTCATCTCTCATCTGTGACAAGCGCAGCAGTCACAAAGAGCCCTCACTGCTGGCTCCTGGCCTAGCACTTACCTTCCAGCACTGGTGCTTGGCATAATACTCTCCTTGGGCGATCCACTCCTCAGGAGTCGAGGTCTTAACAAACATGCTATCATCAAAGTCTAAAATGAAAAAGAAAAGCAGGTTTGCTTCTCCGGGCACTCATTCACTTATTCCCGCTATTATGCGTTGTATTTTGTGTCACCCAAAATTCATTTGTTGAAGTACTAACCCCTATTACATCAGAATATGACTGTATTTAGAGAGAAGGCCTTTATACAGGTAATTTACTTAAAACAAGGCCATTAATGTGGGCCCTAACCCAATATGACTGGTGTCAGAAAATTAGGACATACATAGAGACACCAGGAACACGCTTCCACTTTGGAAAGATGGCATGAGGACACAGCAACAAAGTGGCCACCTACAAGCCAAAGAGAAAGGCCTTAAGAAACCAACCCTGCCAGTACCTTGCTCCTGGGCTTCTAGTCACTAGAACCGCAAGAATTACATTTCTGTCATTTGCGTCATCTAGCCTGTGGGATTTTGTTATGACAGAAATAGCAGGCTAGTACCCCTGTCTTATCTTGTTAGTCTTCGTTTAAGACCTAATTTTAGCTTACCAAGCCAGGAAGGTATGGGTTTCAGAAAGAAAAGGTGGAGGTGAGAAAGGATGTGAATTTTTTTGTTTAAATTTTTGTCCACTTTCCTTTTCCACATCTATGAATCAGAAGATGGAGGGCAATTATTAATTCCTCCTTGAAAATCCAAAGCCACATAGGTCTTTGCAAGCTCTCAGGTAGAGGATTCGGCAAGGAACAAGGCAATGGCATTTTACAGTACCAATGTTACTTGACTTATGAAATTTGAAAATATCAAATATACACCTGAAAATGTATTTCATACACCTAACCTGCTGACATTATGGTCTAGCAACATGGTACTCTGTAGAGTGCTGGTTGGTTACTCTTGTGATTGCTCAGATGACTGGGAGCTGCCACTCACTGCCACTGTCCAGCTTCACAAGAGAGTGCTATAACATGTATTGCTAGCCTGAGAAAAGAACAAAATTTGACATACAGTTTCTACAAGTATCACTTTTACACCGTTGTGAAGTTGGGAAACGCTAAGCTGCACCATTGTAAGTCAGGGACCATCTGTATTACAAATGTGCAGAATTTGCCCTCATCACAGAAAGCAGTCTGACACATTTCTGTTCCTGGACACAAACTATTGCAACCACCTACTGACTCATCCTTCTGTTTTACACTAGACTTCGGTGACTTTATCCCTTCCCCTCAAGGTACCCAGGGTATCACCAGCAGTTGAGCAAAAACACACAGCTTCTTCAAGTACGAGAAAAGCAGTGAATCTCAGGACAATGTGGACCCAAATCAGAGCTGATGGGGTCAGAGATATCCAGGACAATAAACATGAACCAGAGAAGTGAGGCAGACATGCCAGATTTGTCTAGAAGGTGCAATAACACATGAAAGCTCTGGAGCCTAATCCCTTCCTTCTCTCCCTCCACTTTGCACTGTGGCACTGTGTGGTGATATCTTCACAGAGTCTCATTCTGACCATACGTGTGATATTTATTACTGCCCTGGTGAGATTTTATTCCCACAGCAAAACCCTATACTATCACTGAATAGGCCAGTGAACTCTGAAGGCACCATGTTGAAGAAAAGCAAACTGCATATTCACCCCAAGTGCCCCTGTACAATGGAAAGAGGTGCACTGAAAGACTTAACCATGTGCAACTGTAACTCATAGTTAAAACTGTACTTTTTCAGGGTTGGGGATTTAGCTCAGTGGCAGAGCACTTGCCTAGCACGTGCAAGGCCCCCAGTTCGGTCCTCAGTCCTGAAAAAAAAAAGTACTTTTTCTTGCATTCTTATGTAACCAAGACATAAATTATAATGCTTTTTCATTTTGAATTTTTAAATTAAAAATTGCCTATCTTGATCTCTCACGGTGGGTACCAGAACATATTTGGGGATAAAAAGGAGCATGAACTACAGGAAAACTTTAGAAGGACCATGCTAGGCCAACCCATTCCTTTCGTTTTAGCTTAGGAGGTAAAGTCCCATGGAGAGAAAGGGGCCTGAACAAGCTCATGTGGCGACTCAGGTAAATAGGTTTTATGAGAAGACAGATTTTCAAACTCTAAGCCTTCAACTTTTTCCATCACACCACAACATTCAGATCTTAGGAACAGAACATCTAATCCTGGTTCCCAATGGAGCCATCAACAATAACCAAAAATAGCCTCCATAAAACAGCTGAGGAATGATTAGGAAGCCAGTAAACCTCTCCACAGCACAGAGCCTGGCTCCTCCTCTGCCCTTAGAGAAATTAACTGTGACCCTAGAGGAGCTAAATCAGCAACCAGCCCTCAGGAAAGACTAACCTTTCTCCTTCTTGAAGAGCTGATTACTTCCATTTGCAGCTATCCCATCAGGACACTTTGACTTCATTTTTTAATCAGATAATCTTTGTAAATTATGAAAATAATACACAATAATAGTTTTGATAAACTGGCAAATAGCACAGAGGGTATAAAGGTGGAAGGTAAAAGGTGTCCCCCAGTCCTAGCAGCAGAGGTAACCACCACAAACGGCTCACATCAGATATAACACGCCACATCTCTCTTTCCAAACCCTCCAGATTTTGACTCCTGTAACCCATAACAGGAACTGAACAGATTCAGATAAACTCTGACAGATCTCTTACTATCTGAAATCCTGGTTCTCCTTTTGTGAAACTTGGGAACTAAACAGATGCAGACAATGCATTATCCCAAACTCACAAACCTCATTCCTGACATACATACTCAGGAACTGAATTAGGTTTGATAGTTAAGGACACTTAAACAGGTGTTTGTACGTACATACACACACACACACACACACACACACACACACGAGTAATGCTTCTGATATTTACTGATTTACATATGCAGTTTTTTTAAAAGAGAGAGGAGGGATAGTGAGAGTGAGAGGGAAAGAGAGAATCAATTTTATTTAGTTTTTCATGTTGCCTTCACTGCTCTGACAATTCGTTGTGTATGTGGTGCTGGGGTTTGAACCTGTGTCCTTGTGCATGCCAGGCAAGCGCCATAACCACTGAGCAACCGCCCCAGCCCCACATGTGCAGTTTTTATATTGGTATAACATAAAAATCTTTGAAAATTGAATCATGCTATACTACTATAAGTTTTGCCTTTTTACATCTTGAATACATCTTAAACATCTTTCCATGTATGTAAATGGAAATCCACCTTACTTTTCTTTAATGGTTATGTAGAATTCCACTGAAAGAAACACATTTAGCCTTTACTGCACTGGACAATTAGGTTGTTTCTAGATTCTAATAATTACAAATGGTGTGCAATTTTTATCTTGATAGACATTACCAATTAGCCTCCCAAAAGTTCGCAGCAATTTACATTCTCCCAACAGGGCATATTTCCTCTAACTTTTGTCTACAACACTCATGTTTAAAGAACAAATAAAAGATCTTCCCTAAAAGAGTTAACTCTCCCAATTCTACCACAACCACACTTTGCCACATACCATAACAACTAAGTAAGGGCCCTCATTTCTCACAAGATTGTGATAAGGCAAGAAAGTGCTTCATAAAACTACACCCTAGGCTGGGAGAACAGCTCAATAGTAGAGCACTTGGCCAGCATACATGGGCTGCTGGGTTCCAATGCCAGCACCATAAATACACAACAGCAACAACACGATACCCTTTCCATCCGACCATAAGAGCATTTGAGCTTACCTTTATTTTCATCTGTCTTCACAACTTGCACAAAATCTCTTCTAATGAAATATCTGAAAGCAGGAGCCCGTTTCTCTAGGTTTTCATCAAAGATCCAGAGGTTGACCCGAGCACGTGTGATAGCTGTGTACAGCTGCTTCAGCTCACCATTGAGGAGCTGACAATAAGAATGAGGACAAAGATAATAAGCCTTTTATCTAAAGCTACAATGAGATGCACTTCACTAGGTTCACTGTGATCTTGGAAAAACACAAAAGCTAAGTTTTAGAGAAGCCCAGCACCGTTCTGAATAGGAGTCCAGGAGCTCAGTGACTGCAGCACAGGTAAGCCAGGCTCCAGCAAGATTACGAGAAACTCCATCCTTTCCCAGTCAGGAGGTAAGTGAGCACATCATCAGTACAGGATGACTCTTGAATCTGTTACAGGTTTTTAAAATTTTAATTGTGAAATAATTATAGATTCACCAGAAGATGCAAAGATAGTAAAAAAAAGTTACAAAGACAGTGAACACTTCATTCAGAGCACTCCAATGGTTACATGTTACACAATTGCTGGGACTTGTTTTTAAAAATTAAACTAGACATATACTTCTATTATAACTATTATTAGTAGTATTAAATTACTCACAAGCTACTCCATGACCACATCAAAATTTTTGAATACAGCTAACTTTCAGAGATGAACAAAAGGTACTATTCTCCCCTCTCTACTTTTAGGCAGCACCCCACCTATACAGCCCAGCTCCCTGCTAAGCAAAAGGCAGTCTTGCCAACACAAAGACCCCTGACCCTCCCTTTCCCATCCTCCACACCCCACTGCTGATGTAAAGGAGGACCTGCCATGTGCAAGTATCCATTTTTCATCTTATCTTCTCCTACAAGCCTTGTTTACTGTTCCAGGTCAAATACATACATGGACAAATAGCAGAAATTCACCTTGTACATTTCTGGATTCACAATGAGGGACCGAGTTTGAGAAGAGCTTGGTTTCTCCAGGGACACTTCAACCAATGGCCAGTTTTCCTCTCTGGAGTCAGATGACGAAGGTGTGAATGAAGAAATGATCTTCCATTCCTTGTAAGCCTATTAAACAAGGACAAATTAAAGACCAACAGAATATTCTCTTGAACTGCTTCCCCAGGCTTCATGGAGAATCCCTCAGTGGGATTGAGGTGAGGGCTCCAACCCTAGCTATGAGGAAGAATTCATCCTGTAACCTCAGAACGGAAGGGGGCAAGATTAAGGTGACACAAGCAGGGATCAAAGAAGCTACTGTGAGAATCCCATTCACACTTGGCCATGACAGCTCAGAAGGCAGGCACATATGCCCACTTTGGAGAAGAACATTAAGGACCCAGGAAGTCATTCTAATTGAGAGAATTTCAACAAGTAGTATGGGCAAGGGAATTCTCATCCCTTCTTAAAACATGGTTAAGAAATGTTGCTTAGGGTCAGCAGGTAAGATGTGTGGCAAAATTTTCTAACTTAATTATTCAATCTAGGATGGAAAGAACAATTAGGTGCTGTGGGGTGCACTGTGCAAGGCAGACCCTGAGAACAGACAGGAAAAATGCAGTTCTTCTACTTATTAACTCCGTAACCTTGCACACATTGTTTATTCTCCTGTTCCTGAAAATGGGGAAAATAGAACCATTCAAGTTTGTTGGGAAAATAAAAGGAAATAATTAATGCAAGTGTCTAGTACAGTGCTTAACACTTCCATTTTTTCCCTTTACCCAAACCCCAACACCAAAGTAACTATGTTGACCAGGGATTAACAAATTTTTTTTTCTCTTAAGTATCTAATAATAAATAATATTGGCTTTTCTGGTCACGTGTCTTTCTTGGAACTACTTAGCTCTGCCACTGTACTGCTGAAGCAGCTAGTCAAAACATAAATGCATAGATGTGCCGTGTTCTAATAAAGTCACACTAAATTGAATTTCATATAATTCCCATGTATCATGGAATATTAATCTCCTTTGAGTTTTTTCCAACCACTCAAAAATTTAAAGTCCATTCTTAGTCCACAGGATGTACAAAACAGGCAGTGAGCTGGATTTGGGCAGGAGGCTGTGATTTTCAGACCCCAGCAAAGCTGAAATGCCTAGATTATATGTAGTGTTTACAGTTCAAAATTCCTAAAAAAATGTCAGGTTTCATACTGTATGTTGTAAGAGTAGCTAGTTAGTTAACTCTTCTAGCTCTTACTAGAAGCTCTTCTAGCTGTTACTCTTTGCCATCTATGTAACATCCATGTAATCTAAGATGAGAAAAAGAAGAGGGTGGTAGTTAATCTTTATGTTATCCCATACATTAAACTATGCAGTTAAATTAAGTTAAATGCCCTAAATTTATTAAATAGGAAAGGTTATGCTACTAATCAATTCTGTACTTAATCAGCATGTTCTAAAAAGAGTTGTTAATCATGAAATCATTTAAGTTGTTGAAAGATTTAGAAAAAAAATCTTCCAAGAATTATTTATTATTATCCTCTTCACGAAGCTATTTAGCTGGCTTTGTTTGCCAAGGAAGCAGGCAAAAGACACAAGTGCTTTACATTTGAGAGGATCCTCCCGCAGGCAGGGTGAGGTGCAGACTGGCTGACCTTGAAAGGGCTGTTGAAGTATTTTAAAACTGCGAGAGAAGCTGCTCAGATGTCCCAAGACTGACCTGTTTCCATGAATCAAACACATCTTATTTTCAGGACAGAGACTTTTAGGAGTATGTATAGTTGTAGTAAGAATATTGGCCTATAGCAATGTGGCAATAAAAAGACAGCATTTAAAAGTCTCCCAACTTATTCTTGTGGGACCAATAATCGTGAAGGAAAAGGCTTAGTTCTATTAGCAAACCTACCTTTGAGGGGCTTATTCTCAAAGTCCAAAATCGGCTAGCCAACCCACTTAGCCAACTCCTAAAATCTGCAGGGTTCTCAAAGTCCCTCCAGTCCCATTCACATATGAGCTTGAAAATAAGGACTCTCCACTGGAGGAGAGTATAATTTGCAATTGCCCTTCCAAATCCCCATGGAAGGTAGTTTGGAGCCCACTGGGGAAATAACTGTCCCTCCCCAAAGATGAGGCAAAACATCCTGTAAGAGAAAGGCTTGGTATAACATTCTTGGTTCCTTCTCCATCTCAGAAGACAGCCCTTGAAACCAAGTGGCTTAACAGAAGAAATCCTCCAGAAAGAAGAAGAACCACCTGGGGTGGCATCCCCTCCCCCTTGCCCATACACACTTGCAAGCCTAGACAACAGATGCTACAAAAAGAGTGCTTGCCTGAAAAATAAGCAGGTGTGAAAGAAGAGGCCAAGGTGAAAGAGAGAAGCTCTTCACAGTCCCCCATCAGCCAGCCACCTGGAAAGAAACCCCAGGCACCAGACCATGGAGGCTGGGGACATATTTAATCTGTCTTCCCTCTCCTTTTATTAAAGCACTTCTTATTTGCTGACAGACGCTTTTTGGTTACAGATTTTAAGTGATAAGCTGAAGGTGTGTTTTATGCTGGGGAATAAATGATTAATGTTGGGAAGCACCTCATCAAAAGCTGCTTTAGAAGTCTACTGTGTACATAGGACAAAGCTGATGTTAACAAAAGATTCAGTCTTTTTGCCCGCTCCCTTCTCTGTCTCTTTCCCCCAATCTCTCCCTCTCTCCCCCACCCTCCCTCTCTATTTCATGCAACTCACTGAGCCATTAGTGGAAGCATAAAGTCAAGCCTTAGCCATTTCCACAACCAAGGCGGGACCAAACAATTAGACTTTTCTTTCACAAGCAGAGTCCACCACAACTTACAGATCCTTAAATCTAGGGATGCTTGAGTTTCTTACTGGCACATGTATACAACTGGCACTTAATAAAAGACAGGAACAACAAAGTCCTATCTCTTCTTCTTTTAAGAAGGTCTGGATTCAGTCGTGGTCAAGAAATGCATTTAGAATAAAAACATAGTCCTAAAATTCAAAATTGTTCCAGGGTTAATGAGTATGTATTCAATTTTACTAGCAAAATTCAATAGAAAAGGAATACATATAAGGTACTTTAATGATATACTCACTGTGGAAGGTTCTGGCAGCCAATTCACATGTGAAGCTTTAAAAGGAAGGCTGTACAAGACAAAGAGATCTACAACTCAAAGCATCTGAGTTTGTCTTTAGGCCCTGCTGCCTATATTATGACTATGGCCAATTAACCTCAGTGACCTTCAGTTTTATCTTTAAAAGATAATAAATGCACTTTTAAAAAGACAGATAGAGAGAGAGAGAGAGAGAGAGAGAATCAATTTTATTTAGTTTTTTATGTGGCTTTTATTGTTCTGAGACTTTGTTGTGTATGTGGTACTGTGATTTGAACTCAAGTCTTTGCACATGCCAGGCAAGTGCCATAACCAGTGAGCACCCACTGCAGCCTGTCGATGCATTTTAAAAGTACTTTATAAACTATAAAGTACCTGCAGCAATATTAGCCATGGGTATTAAGGCAAACATGACATTGAAAGAGATCTGGAGGGCTGGAGCGATAGCTCAGCAGTTAAAATGCTTGCCTGGCATTCACGAGGACCCAGGTTCAAACCCTAGCACCACATATACAACTAAGTGTTGGAGAAACAAAAATAGATGAAAAAAATAAAATTGTTTCTCTCTCTTCCTCGCTCCCTATCATTAAAGACAGAGAGAGAGAGAGAGAGAGAGATATCAGGAAAGGGGCTGAAGGGGTAGCTCAGCAGTAGAGCACTTGTTTGACATCCAGGACGACCTGGGTTCAATCTCCAGTACCACAAACACAACTAAGTGAAGGAAAAACAAAAACCAGATGAAAAAAATTAAAATTAACTCTCTCTTTCTCTATCTCTTTAAAAAGAGAGAGAGAGAGATATCAGAAAAAAAAAAAGTAAGGAATTTATTTCAAGGCTCCAGGCTCAGTTCTGGGGCAGATTTAAAGTGTCAAAGCCAACAGTGCTCCTGACTTAGGTATAAAATGCCCCTTTTCAAGCATGCACCATGTGTTCTGGGAAGTCTGCACCAGGGATCAGACACAGTCTGTGAAATCCCCAAAGAAGACTCCACAGCACAGTCAGCAACTAGCCTGTCCACCCTCACTCCAAAGACAGTGGTAAAAAGAAACCAGTGCCTAGGAAACCAGGGTGATGGTCTTGATTTGGTGATTCTCCCCAACATGAACTAAGGTGAGGAGAAAAACCATCACAAGGACTCAGGAGCCAAGTCAAAGCAGAGGTCATTGGGGGTCAACCTGGGGCTCCTCGCTGCTCTAGTCTGCCTGAGCTATAATAAATCCATGCCAGAAGACAGATCCCAGGCAGGGCAGTGGTTTTTGTCCCCCACATTACCTGATCCAACAGGAAGGTGCCAAGCCTCATTTGTCTTCTTGGAGTTGACTATGAACTGACCTTGCCCAGTTCTGTCCTCATAGGACGGACATTGCTAACCTTGCCTTCGTTTGTAAGGCTCTCCTTAGAGATTGCTCCAACTTAGGCAGCTCTGAGAGCTAAGGCTAACAGTGGCTAATGAAAATGAAAAGGTATCTGAGTCCTAGGCATTCAGAAGATGAAAACAAGGCATAGCATATCACAGGCCAGTTCTCCCTGTATCCTTCCCTGAAACAGGGAGAACCAGCCCATGACATACTGCGAAACAACCCTCAGCCACTGAAAAACCCCACTTCTAAAATACACAGCCTTGCAATAAATGGACAGTGCTCAACACACAAAAAGGCACCTTTGTGAAAAACCTCAGCTCCAAATTCTCTTCACCTAAGTGGAATTTCTGTTCATACATAGTATTGGGTTGTATAAAAAGAATTCAGTGTGACATACCTCAGAATCAGTAAAAAAGTTGTAAAGGAGAACATCATCAAATTCTAAGCCTTTTGCTTCATAAACCGTTAGTACAAGTGCTAATCCCAGCTCTTCTGGAATTTTCTCCTTTGCCATTTCATTGGCAACAAGGATTACCTGAAGTAAAACAAAACATCATCAAATTCTACAAATAAAAACATAGTAAAGCTCCATCTGTATAAATGGGAGATACTTAAGTAATGCTTTTAAAGAGAAATGGCCAAAATGGACTTGGTCAGTCAGGACAAGGAAAATATTTAAACAATTAGGTACACTCACCTATCTCTGGAACTCATCCACTCTGGAATAGGGAGTACTGAATTCTACCTTACTGAAAAATTCAGCCTCTCAAACTTTTTTCAGCTGCAAACTTCCCTAAGGAGCTCACCTGATGGGCACCAAATTCAATGGGCTGGGTTTTCCGTTTGTTCCCTCTTAGCAAAATCGCCAAGTCGCTTACACTACAAGACTCCAGAACAGTTGGTTTGGGACCATCAAAGAGGCCAGAATCCCTGGGAAGGCGATCAAAAGATTCTGGGAAGTAGAACTGAAGCAAATCCACTACTCCTGATGCCAGATTGAGGATTCCTGGGATAAAACAAAAATCAGTTCAGATACTGTACAACATGTCTGAATTTTTTGGTTGTTTTTTGGGTTGGTTTGTTTTATTATAGTTGCTTTATTTTTTTGTTTTTTTTTCTCCTGAGGAGTATTTGCCCTGGAAGTATAAACAATTATATAATTACAAGCTTATTTCCAGTACCCATTTGATTATCAATGAGGCCCCCAGACATACTACTCTGAGTGCAATGGATGAAGGCAGAGGTGCACTGTGGATCACATTTCCCACTTGTAGTTCTACTGGAGAAAATTACCTCCTAAAGAAGAGTCCAGGCAAAAATGTAATCTAAATAATTAGAGCTGTTAGGATGCCCATGAAAGAGACCAGTACAGACTATCATAATAAAACAAGAATTACCCTGTTTCCTTTCATTGGTGCTCAGCGCACTGTAAGCAACATTACCATGGCAACAGCAGCACTGGATGTTAGCTAGGGACAACACCCAAGGCCTCCATCAGCCTTTTCCTCCAGGTTTATACCCATCTGAGAGAGGACCATACTAAGAAAAATTGTCACAACAGGAGAAAATATTTCCTAGAGAGCTTCCTGCTCCCAGGTCCCGTTTCTTGTCTAAGTCCTAAGTAACACATTGACTAAACACCTATCATCAAGAGTCACCTTCACAGAAATCATTCCATTTCATCCTCACAACAATCCAGTGAGACAGAAGAGACAATCATACTTCTACAAATGAGACACCCAGGTCTGAGGAATTAATAAACACTCCAGGTGATGAGACAGAAGGTGCACTCAAGGCACAACTTCCTGGGTCTCTCTGTTTCTCTTATGGGTCATGTGCTCTCTCTGCTTAACACCATGTAGATTATAATGATCTAAGTAGAACACCACGAAATGGGTATATGTATCCCCAGTACTATTACAAAGTAGGAAAGGGGAATTTTACATCCAACACTGTAAGTATTAAAAGGATAAAGGGGCTGGAGTAGTGGCTCAGCATACTGCGCTTGCCTGGCATGCACAAGCATGCAGCTTCGAACCCCAGCACCGATACACAACAAAGTGTCAAAGCAACGAAAGCCATATGAAAAACTAAATAGATCTGATTCTTTCTTTCTCTCTCTCTCTCTCTCTCTCTCTAAAAAAAGTATAGAATATAAAGCAAACATGAGCATAAGTGGAAACTGCTGAATCTAAAGAAATCAGTTGCTACTGGGTTTCCCTCTTTATTAAGAACTAGCAAGGGCCAAAGAGCACTGTGCAGTGTTACATTGCACTGAAAAACTGGAATCTATCTAAATATCATTTGGGAAACCAGACAAGTAATATTTGATAGAACCACATTCAAGGAATAAAAGACAGCTCAGCCATATAAAGGAATGAAATACGGATACATGCTATAACAAGGGTAAACCTTGAACACACTGTTCTAAATGAAAGAAGCCAGACAGGAATGGCCCCATGCTGTAACATTCCCTTTATATGAAATATCTACAACAGGCAAACCCACTGAAATGGAAAGGTGAGTTGTTGCAACGGAGAGGGACAAAGAGTGCAATGAGGAGTAACTCCTACGGTTATGGGGTTTCTTTCCTGTGTAATGAAAACGTTCCAGAATTAGATAATGGTGAGTTACATATCCTGGTACAAATATTAAAAATCACTAAATTGAACATTTCAAATGGAGGCATTTTGCACTATGTGAATTTCAGTCTGAAAAAGAATAAAAAAATGGGGGAAATCTTCACTGAACACATTATATATTTACTACATATTCAATAAATAAGAATGTGATAGATGCATATAATGTATAACGTCAAAAAGATCAGAAAGAAATAAAAGAAATGCTTCACACAATGGGACAAGAAACTGCAATATATAAAATCAACCAAAGATGTGAAGACAAAATTCATAAGCAATTCTTACAAATCAATAATAAAAACAACTTACTTAAAAAGTAGGCAAAGGATTATATGTCACAGTAAAAAACTGACAGAAACCTAATATCTATCACTGGAAAACAGATAGAAAATTGTGGCACAGTCACAAAATGGAGTACGAACAGAAGTCAGAGATTCTTGAACTGAAGTGTCATCTAATCAACATGCATACATCTCAAAACCACAGTTGCAGAGAGATTTATCAGGTGTGATCCTATTAAACAAGATCTTTAAACATATAAAATAATACCATGTATTGTTCATGAATAGTTTAGAAAAGGAAGAGAATTTATAAGCACTTAAACTATAGAGGAAATTTTCTGGCATTGGTGTCACATTATTTAAACTCTCAGTGCCTCAATTTCCTACCATGTACAACGGGAACAAAGTATACCCTATAGGGCTATTGTGAGGAGTAAGCATAGGTGCTATATGTAAGCTGCTAGCATCATGCCTGGCACAGATAAGGGACAAAACTCAGATAAAAATGAAAAGCACTTGAGCATGTATTATCTCCCACTGTCTCCTACATATACATATTCTTTGCTTCTCCTTAGGAGAGGCATATTACTTTAACATAGATCAAGCAGATTCTTCCAGAGTGTTTTAACAAAAGTTCTCAAAGCAGTGTAAGTGGTCCCCTGAAATATTTCCATGGCATGGCAAATTCATTAGGATACAATTACTCGAAATTCATTTATTCCCAACCACATTTTCAACTATCAACTTACGAATACGTGGTGGTAAAAATCCTAAAATCTCTTATTCCTACATGTAATTACTAACAAACTCCAAAATTTCACTTCAGCTGTGAAAGCCTAATAGGAGCTGATCTGACACTACCCTGAGCCCAGGTCAATGCCCACATACCTCCCCAGCACAAGTGAGCGAAGACTAGACATACCAGAGTGGGACCTGTAATTCTGGTACAGCTGGTGGATCTTCTTGGGCTTGCGGACAGCACACTGCTTGTCCACAGTGTTTCTGCTTGCGTAGTGGAACAGAGAGCGCAGATCACTGAAGCGAAAGGCTACACCTTTCATGATGCTCTGGGCTGTGTCACCGGTGAGGAACATCGAATTGGGGTCATTGATGCATTTCATCAGTAGTGCCAGTTCGGCTTGGGTGAAGTCCTGAATCTCATCGCCATAGAGCTCATGGATGGACCAGGGGAGCACCTTGAGCTTTGACAGCCTTTGAGACAGGTTGTACAGAACATCTTCCTCATCAAAGTAACCTTTCTGGGACCTGATCTGCTGATACAGACAGAAAAGGCTGTAGATCTCGCTCCGGTCTTCCTTGAAATTGGGGGACCGTTTCCTCCCTAATTTCTTATATGCTTCCTCAGTGAGTCTCCCATAGGGACAGCTGAGAGCCTCAAAAGAGCCCTTCAAAAAAGATTTTATTTCTTTCCAAATCAGTGCAGGGTTGTAGGAGGTTTTCCCTTTGGTCATTTTGGGCCATATCTCATTGGTGAACACCTCAAATGTCACATATACCCGGGGGTCACTGTCACCTGCACGCATTTCTGCAGCTTTATCCTCCTCGCTGTAATCCCCATCTGCATCAATCTCCTCATCATCCTCTTGCCAATTAGGGATACTCAACTCCTCCTGTGTGGACCATCCTGCAATTGTCCTTTTCAAGCTTCCATCTTCATTTCGCAGAAAAAATGGCTTAGGCAAAGAAGCATCAAGCAGGAGGAGTAGCTGTTTGGAAGTGACAAACAGAGGAAAGTTCTCATCTTTCAGGTCCTGGAGTTTGTGAACACTGGGGTCCAGTGGTTTGTAGTGACAGGTGGCTTTGGTGGACTTGGAAAGCTCAATAAAGTTCCTTTGTACTTCCTGGCACAGGACATGGTTTTTGGTCACAAAGATCTGATGCAAATGTTCCAGCTGGTGGGGATGCTCTGGGGCATACCCTTCTGCCACATGGCTGTCCGCTGCTGCCTCCACCCCACCTCCCCACGCACAAGCTTCACTCTCCTGCTCCTCCTCTACACTGTCTACTGTTTCCACCTCAAAGGCACCTTCCTCTTCCTCCTCCTCCTCTTCTTCCTCATCTTGCTCCCTACCTGGACCCTCTCTTCTGGGTTCTGCTTCCAACTTTCTCTTTGGCCATATCTGTTTGGCCAGTAACGGGCTTCCTGCCTGTTCAGCTTTCTCCCAGTAAATGTGGAATTTCTTCCATAGCCTGTACAAGCAGCAGGTTGTCTTCCCAGTGCCACTGCGACCAATGAGGATGATGGGCTCCAGCGGCCTGGGGTTGAGGTCTATCACTGCGTACTCGAGCTCACCCACGCGGAAGGGGTACTCCACTGTGGCTGTCATGTCATTGAGGATGTTGAAGGCCATGTTGGTGCTGAAGCTGTGGAACTTCATGATGTTGTACTCTGTCTCCACTGCACTGGCTGGGGGAAAGTACTCTGGATCCACTTGCTCCCTGCTCTTCTCTGCCTCTGTGTCCTCCACATAGCAGCGGGGTATTCGCTTTTGGATTTTCATATTAGCTGAAACGAGGCCTTTGTTGATACCCTTTAGCTTCTTCCGGAGGACACAGGATAATCCCCGGTTGTAGGCACTGCAGATGGCCATGATGGAATCTGACAGTTTGCAGTGATCTAAGACAACATCCCAAATCCGAATGATTTCCGTGTAAACCCTCCCTGATTTCTCCATGGAGGATGTGTTTCTCTCTGTAGTGATAATCTTCTCTGGGTTCTCACTGCATCGAGGGGAGAAATCAATAGCAAGCTCCCATAGCATCCTAGCTCCTTTGTCCAGCTTAGCTTCAAAGAGCCGGATGTTCCCTTTCAGGTGCTTCAGGCGCTTCTGGAGGCCTTGGGTCCATTCGCCATTACCCAGCTGTTGAATGGCAAGGATAATTTTCTTCTTTATGACCTTGGTCATAACCTTACTGGACAGCTTCTTCAGCATTTCTGAAGTACACTCTATCTCCCAGGTCATGTTATCAAAATCCTGGAGGCAGGCTTCGATTTCTTGCATGCTCCAATTGTCCTGATCATCACTGCCCTCTCTCCCTCTGTTGCCAGCAGAAATAAGCTGTGAGGTCCCAGAGCCTGCCTGAGCATGTCCTTCCCCTGCCTCAGGCACAGCAGAATTGTTCCCACTACAGTCAGAGCTCCCCACACTCAGAGTTCGCTGGAGTTTATCTTTCTTTCCTTCCATGACGCCTCCTACCTCCATAGGCTCGGGGCACTGAGGACAGTCCTCTGGAAGGGCTGTATCCAATTCAACCTGCTGAATCAAAACTGTGATATCCTGCACAAGGCGGTCTCTCAGGGAGCGTGGCCTTGTGGCTTCAGGCTCCTGCTTGGTCACCTGAGCACCAGGGAGAATTTCCCAGCTGTCAGGAACTGCAGCTCCTTCAGAGACAGCTCTGGCAGTGGTGATACATGGCAGTGACTTAAAGGAACCCTGGGACTTGAACTGAGATGCATGACCAGCAGAAGATCTGGAGAGCTTCGCCACATGGGCAGCAGACTCTTGCCGGCTCCTCCGCCTGCTCTCTGTCAGAGCTTTGTTCCAGGCCAAAAGCACAGCATCATTTTTCTTAATCCGGTGCCGTACATCTTTGCCCTCTTTGTTCTTCAGGTTGAAGTTGATGTCGAACTTCACCAGCAGGTCTATCAGCTTCTTCATGCGCTTCAGCATGCCCTTCTGAAAGAGGAGGTGCATCAGTGTGTTCCCATTGCTGTCCTGGATGTTAGGGTTGAGGTAGTAAAATTTGGTAGGGTTGGTCCAGAATAAATCCAAGAGGTGGCTAAGGAAGTTAAAACCGATGTCAGCTGAAAGACACAAACAAACTGCTATGAGTATTGAACCACTATTCCCAGGGATCAGCAGACCTGGGTTTAAGAAAGATGCCATCCTGGGACATCTCAGAACATGGACCTTCCCCAGGTATCTGATACCTGGTAAATAACCCAGTGGTTTTCAACCAATGTTGTTTTACTTTCCATGGGAAATCTGGCAGTGTCTGGAGGCATTTAACCTTCACAATCAGGAGCACACCACTGGCAGCTAGTTGGAAGAGGCTAGGGATACTGCTAAATATCCTACAATGCACAACAAGATAGCCCTTGACTACAAAGAATTCCCCAATTCAAATGTTAAGAGTGCCTCCCAAAATAACCTTATAATAAATCTTATAATATTCTAGTAAGATTCTGTTTGCCAGGATTCTTGAAAATGCTGTAAATAAACAGAAAGTATTTTGTCACCTACCAATAATCAACTTTGGAATTTAAAAATCTTCAATGTGTCCATCCTGACTATTCACCATGATGGTCACTTCTTCCCATTATGCTATGGGTAAGAGGCCAGGAGATAGATACAGGCATTTGGTTTTCTCAAATGGAAAGATCAAAAAGCAAAGCACCAATTCTAATATTCAGTTTCTTCCCTGTTGTGGTTTGGATGGAAGGTGTCCCCCAAAGTTCCTATGTTAATATGGGAATACTCCAAGGTGACATGATTGGATTGTGAGAGCTGAAACCTAATATCTGATCCTAGTTAAAATGGACTGACTGGGTGGTAACTATAGGCAGATGGGGCAAGGCTGGAGGATGTGGGTAACTGGTAGCATGCCCTGGAAGGGGGCATCTTACCTGCAGCCCCCTCCCCATCTCCCATCTCTCTCTTTCTCTGCTTCCTTACTGCCACAAAGGAAACAGCTGCCCTCTGCCATGTTCTTCCTCCATAATGTTCTAGCTCATCTTGGGCCCAAAGCAATGGAGTTGCCATCCATGGACTAAGACTGTGTGAGCCCCAGATAAAATTTTCCTCTTCTAAGCTGTTGTCAGGTATTTTGGTCACTGTGATGCAAAGTTGACTACAACACTCCTCAAGGAAAGGACCACTTGAAAAACAAGGCTTACCATTGATATCGAGAAAGATGTGGAGTGCTGCATGCAAAGGAGTATCCCCTTCCATGAGAGAAATACTGCGAGGGTCTGCACCCTTGGTCAAGAGAAGAAAAGCCAACTCAAAATCCTCAAGTTTCAGGCACATGAGCAGTGGCCTCTCCTGGCTCTCCTGGAGGCCCTCGGCCAGAGCTGGAGAAGACAGAGGAGAAGGACACCTGTGAGCAATATCCCTGGGAAAAAGGCACAGACAGCCTGGCTCAACTGAAGAGGGATGGACTGCTTCTGACATTTAACTGCCAGGAAAGAGCTACCGCTGACCTGGCTACCCCGATCCTCCCACCACCCCAATGCCCTAAGGCTGAAAGCCCTGCTCCTTCTAGTGCCTGTCCAAGGGCCTTGCCCACCAAAACCCTCCAGCCCCTCCTCTCACGCCACCACAGAGCCTTAGTTCCCACCAGCTTCTCCTCAGGGTGAAAGCAGGACAGGAAAACAGTGGCAATCCTAATGCCTGCCTAATTCCACGCCTGACACACAGTGCAGGACATGAGCCCACACTTCGCTTCTGCTAAGCTTCTACCTTCAATTGCCAGATGCCCTGACAACTCTCTGCCCCCTGTATCACCTCCCTTTGAGCTCAGTCCAAACATTTCCTCTGCACTCCAGGCTCCATGACCTTCACCAAGGAAGCCCCACCCACTGTAGATCTGCAGCAGCTGTACATTTACCTCTATGGACTTGGTTCCCAGCACCAGGTCCTGGGAGCTGCTCTGTAAGTGCTTACTGAACCAAGGAACAAAGCAGGAAACCCATAACAATTATTTTTTCAGCAAAGAATGTAACACTCTACGTAAGAAAGGAGTTTGAAGAAATAAATTGTAGCAGGCACTCCATCTCCTCCTGAAAGCTGCGGATGGAGTAAATGCCTGAAGGCTCTGCACTGTGTATGGCACTCTGAGGACTGAGGAGCTCCTCAGGAAGGGCATTTTCTCTCAAACAGCAAAAAAAGCAGAAAACCACACACCAAGGTTTTCTTCCCAAAGTCTGCTCACATTAACTCATTTAAAACTCAAAGCAGCCCTAAGACAGAGACTGCTATCATTCCTGTTGTATAAATGCAATGAAGGCATTAACAGCATCCTCAGGTCACAGTTAGTAGTGGAATGAGGCGTTGGGGGAGAAGCTGGGAGAAGGCTGGTGATTCCAAATTATTTTTTAAATAACGCCAATCTAAAAAGATATCTGCACACTCCAGACATACCCAGCCACGTGCAACTGTTCTGATTAAAATGATAGATGTTTCCACCCACCAATTTCTTGACTGTTTCACTAAAAATAAGCATCTCAAATTCCAATTAATTGATTATAAAAGAATGCCGCAAGAATTGACAAATCCAGGGCCAGGAAAAGTCTAGCCAGAGGCCAGGGAGAAATAACCACTGTGATCTGAACCACAGCCATGGACCACTCACATACCTACCTAATGCTTCTTATTCCAGGATAACTGGAATTCACAAAAATGTATAATTCCTATAGGGAAATTCATATATAGGGCATGAACCCTTATTGCTGCTTCAAAATCTGAAGACACAGTGGGGAGAACAAGGCAGAATTTCATGGTGTCTCCAAAAGCAAGAGGAAGCCAGACTACCTGGGCAACACTCCAGTGCATTTCATCTGGGCACTCTCACCTCCGCTATCTATCAGGCAGCCCAGGAGCTGTGTCTTCCTCTGGTCCCAGGCACTGAGGTGGGGGATGATGGTGCAGATATCCAGGTCCGCAAGGTTGCAGTCTTTGATCAGGCAATCTCTGGGTGGTGGCTCCCCGCTTACTTTGCGTGTAAGCAGCAGAAGCACTTCGGGCCATTTCTGTTTTTCCAGTAAGAACTTGATGAAGGTGTTGGCGCAGTCTCGATTAATGTCACAGATCAGGTCAGGAGGAATTTCTTTCAAAAATAAGAATCAACCACACTCCACAAAAGGTTCATACAATTTCTCTTCCTCCCCCAACTACAACCCAACATTTATACATACTTAATGTGATTTCAGTTTAATTACTTATTTATAGTCTTGAAACTATAAACAAATAATTAATTGCTATGGGCAAGTTACTTAACCACTCTTGAACATAAGTGTAGCCAATGACTCCACAGGCTTCTGGAGGACATTAGAAATACCCTAGGGGAGTAGAGCCTGGCCACAGAGATAAAACTGACAATTGCATCTTAAGGCAGAATACTTGAGTTCAGGGCAAACACTTGAGTCAGGCAATAACCTGACTCAAATTTTTCATAATAGTAAGAATATGCCCACATAAGAAACCTGAACTTCAAGGGGACAATAGAGCATAATTAAATAGTCAAGAGTTGTAGGGTAATAGAGAGAGAGGGTGGTTGAGCCCTTGTTCTGAATTTTGTATCATGATACATGTGTTGCCATCCGATCTTTGACATCCAGAAATAGGATGATGGTTATCCCATGTCATACTTCTTATGAATCTTAAGAGAGAAAAACTTTTAAAACAGATCACTAGTAAGCAGATTGCCAGATTTAGCAAATAAAAATACAGGATGCCAGTTAAACTTCAATTTCAGATGAACAAATAAATTTTTAGTGTAGCTCATACAATATTTGGGACATACACTAAACAAATTGTTTATCTGATATTCAAATTCTACTGGACATTCTGTCTTTGGTCTGGCAATCCTACCAGTAAGAAAGCAGGGAGGAAGAGCAGATGGGAAGAAATAAAAAATTACCTAAATATGAGCAACCTGATTTGCATTTGCTAGTTTTTTCTTCTCATCTTTTTCTAAATTTTCTAAAATGAATATTCATTTTAATATTTAAAATATTCATTTAAAATAAGAACAAATTAAATATAGTCTAGTCTATCATCTTATTTTAACAAGGATCAGAATAAAAGTATAAAAGGCAAACTTCTAAAATAAACATTTGCAATTTCTGCTCTTCACAATCTATTTGCTGGTCATCTGGTAACCATACTCCCACCCTCCAGTACTCTACTGGGGTATAAAGGGTCAGGGAAGCACATGATCTGGGCCCGAGCCAATCAAGATTCTCCATCCCCCTGATCAGTTAATGATTCAGAGGTACAAACGGTGATCAAAAGTGAAGCACAGAATTTTTGTTCCAACTACCATGAGAAAGAAATAGATCCACAAGTCCAGAAATGCTGAACAAGTCAAAGGTCAGAGTTATAGATTGTTCCCACTGAAAATCTGATATAAAAGCTGACCGGAGGGCAGCTGAGTTGATGACAGGGTGGAATGGGTGATAGTGACAATAGTTACATCTCTGAAGCCAACTCCTGCATTTCTAGAATGAGAGTACAAAAAAAGTCACTTTTTGGACAACTTAAGCTGATTTGAGTCTGTCAATTTCAGTAGATATAGTTCTAAATATCCCACCCTATGGGCCATTAAGGACACAGAAGAGGAAAAAGATGAAGAGAGAAAAAGTCAAAAGAGTTAGGTAGATTAGAGTTATAACTCTGGAAGAGAGTTGTGGAAAGACACAAAGAATGTGGAACATAGAGAAAAGGGGGAAGAACATAGCCAAGACAGAGAATCTCACATTAACATACACATGACTGCCCGAAGAGAAACAAAGCCCAGAACACAGAGCATAAGAAACAAAGGATATTCAAGAAGAAGCATTTTCCATCTTTTGGCCTCTTAGGAGATTTTGACCAAGATCCAAGTTTTATTTCTACAACCCTATGTAAGTATAAAAGAAGACTGACTTCGTGGATCTGATGACCTTTAGTCCAAAATCCAAAGGCTTCCTAGATATGATTTGTATAGAATGTCTGCATCTAATGGATATCACACAAGTAGGGCCCAGTCTAGAATCTTGGATGTTCCATGTGTCTTTGACCCATTTACATACAAGAAAGCAAGCCCAATACTACCATCCAACCTCACTCAACTCACCCTAACAGCTAGTGTTAGCAGTTTATGAAGAGGACTTTGAATTAAGTGGTCTATCCATTGTTTCATGAGATGAGTTGCCTAGCTTAGGTAGAGATGACAAAACTGAAGCTTAATGAGGTAAGTAACTGAATCAAAGTCATAGATTGAGCAAGTGGTAGAGCTAAGAATCAAATGCAAAACTTCAAGTCTTAAGTACTATGATCTGCTATGTATCCTCAAAAACATTTCTCGCTCCTCTAGTCATGCCTGCAGGTATTCTCTATAAAATCAAGACATCTCAGTCTTATGAAATATCAATTTTTTAAATGCTAAATTTCATCTTCCTAGCATTTTTAGAATATTACATATTAATCTAAAGTTCCTCATCTAAAGTTCTAATTAAATTAACATTTAATTCCACAATAACCTGTACTCCTTAGCTGTTACCTATAGAAGAAACATCTGTGATATGTTAAAAGTGATTGTATACACAAAGAGTAAATAAGATAAGATAAGGATACATGAAAAACTTGTACCAGAGGTTGCCTCTGGGGATGGAATCTAGGAACTGATGTCTATTATGTAACCTGGATAGACTTTTCACTGAAGAACTCTGTGCCGTTTGAATGTTCTCTATGTAGAAGTGTTACCTTCCTTTTTAAAGAAAACTTTTTAGAAGATATTAGAGAAGATTTTGGTTTTGGATTTTGTGGCACTGGAGATCAAACCCAGGCCTTAGGCTTGCTAAGCCCACATTCTACACTGAGCTACACCCCCAGTCCCTAGAAAAGCATTTTAATGGGCATAGATAGATCATCCTTAACACAACTGAGTGTTGCGAAGAAAAATACCTTGCAGAGAAGAAAGGAGGCGCATAAACCTCTGAACTACATCCTGCTTCAGAAAGTTTTTATGCAATAACCGGTTTGCTGAGTTCATATACTGCACCAGCTGCTCAGAGGTCTTCCGGAAAATGACGATCTCACTAGTGGGTCCATCACCATTGCTGAGTCCTGCAAAACACCACCAGGTGATGCTTCTGAAGGCAGTGATCGTGGCTGTGGTAGACTGCAAAAATAATCACAATTCTCCTCCCCTCTGTTATTCATATCCTTTGCAACGTGACTCTGCAGCTCTTCTCGTCAAGAAGTGTGGATTACTCCCCACTCCAGCCCCTTGATTCTGGTCTGGTTTCATGAATTTATGACCAAGAAATTTTGATGGATGAGATTTTTGTGCCAGTTTTGAGCCTGCTCAAGAAACTTTGTATTATTCAACTGGTTCTTAGAAAGCTGGCCTCTGCCATGAGAACAAGTCCAGGCTAGTTCCTGGGAAATAAGAGACAAGAAAGAATGAAGAGAAATCAACTAAGTTATCCAAACTGAGCCTCATAGATATGAAAAAGCCCAGCCAAGATCAGCAAAGACTGCAGATACTTCAAGGAGTTCAATTAAGACTGTACAAACTACCCAAATTAAATTGTTGATATATAGGATCAAGAGCTAAATAAATTTTTAAGCCACTAAACTTTGGGATAGTCTGTTTAAATAACTAATATAACAATTCAAGGAAGTGACAGCAGGAAGGTGGCTTAGTGCAATGGTATCATCAACCACATGCCAGCCACTCAAATTTGTGTGTCTTACTGACAATGCGGAAAGGCCAATTTAAGTAAGGAGTCATCTCTCTGGCTAAGGAAGGTAAGAAAATATCTCCTTGGTTCAACTTACTTGAGAAAGTAGCCACAATAACAACACACCTACTGATAATATGTTAAAATCAAATCATACTCTCAAAAAGCATTCTTAGTTTTAAATGGAATCTTACTGAACAGATAGGGGAGCAAAGGTGGACATCTGTTTCTCACCAAACGAAAAGAGCCTGGCCCACAGCAGAAGTGCTATCGTGGCTGTAAAGAGATGAATAAATGTCCGTATTGTGTTCTAACAGAGTAGAAACACGTAAAAAGAGATGGAATATTTGAAAATGGGAGCAAAAATGGAAAGCATTGTTATTTTCAGACAGGCTGCCCAGCAGCAGGCCCAGAGCCAAACAGTTGTGTGCAAGTAGTTTGGTAAGGAGGAAGACTATCAAAGGAGTAGAGAAGCCACAGAGAAGTGTGCCAGTTTTGAGCTTGCTCAAGAAACTTTGTATTATTCAATTGGTTCTTCAGTAGGGAAACAAGAGAGAGCTAAGGGTGTGCGCTAAGGCAAAGTCCCACAGAGGGTGGCCTTGCCTGATCCACAGGGGAGTTCTAGAGTGTAAACTGTACCTCAGAGCTGTCCCAGGCAAGGCAAGGGAAAAGGGCTTCCATACTCTCACATCAGTCATTGCCTACAGGCTGCAATGCGAGGGTGGAAATCACCAGGCACCTCTGGTTTGAAGAACCGTGAGCAAACAAGGTCTACATAAGCCCAAAGATAGTCCTTGAGAACAAAACAAGCCTTAGGCACTAACTTTTCAAAGTGAAGAAACACCAAGGTCAGGAAACAGAAATGGGGAAGGGAACCCAAAGGGGAAGACAAGAAGCTCCAACTTTATCTGATGCACACCTGGATCACATTTCAACAGATCAAATTAGAATACTAGAAACATATAAGCACCAACTTAAAAGGCAAACACCCACTGCCTTTTAATCAGGAGAGCTTCAGATGCCAAGCAGAAGTAGGATCTATAACACTCCAGAGAAGGGAAAAAAGGTAGCCATTTGCCAGATGGGAACCCACATCACCTTCGCTAGAAGATTACTCTGAGATTAAAAAGCATGTGGGTTGGTAGAATGCTTTCTGGCCTACATCGCTGGGTTTTGCCTCCTACTTTCATCCTGAAATACCTACGAAGACACAGAAAACAATGAAAACTCCCAGTAAAGAAACAAATGGGACCTACGGCAAAAAGAAGAACTTCCTTCACTATCAAGCTGAGGGAAGCTTGCTGCCTGCCCCTTGCACTATGCCATTAAAAGCTTTTCAGGCAGATCATCCTCCCCCCAGAAAAACTAATTTATTAGTATAAAAATGAATAGAAATGTACTAAGCCCGACAACAGAGATAATTAGACGCAGCATAATAAATATATGATTACATGGTTTAGCTAGTTAAGAAGGCAGTTATAGATGAGAGAAATCTCCAAACGTGAGGGAGAAAAATCAGAGAATGCTATTGACACACAAAAAATGCTATTGACACACAAAAAATGCATAGAAGGGAAGCTCTAAATATGACAAAGGGTGTCCCTATGTAGTAATACTGTGGGTGATTTATTTATTACACTGAAATTTTCTGGTTTTTTTTTTCTAAATTTCCTACAATCTTAATAAGAGACAAAAGAAACATCAGGATATGACGTTGCTTATGCATCATAATCAGATTTTTTAAAAGATGACTGTTAAGACCAAATAAGAAAAATGTGATTACAATAATTTTTTTGTTTCTATAAAAAACATTTTATAAAATTTCTATAATGATAATATACAGCAAATATGTATAAGCAGATTTAAAATTAAAAATTAAAAAGATCTTCTTAAGTTACAACAGTGCTCAGAAATATTAGGAAATAGAAATAAATCATTTCAAAGAAAGATTTCATTTTTGCCCAAAAAGGTATAAAAGGCAAAATTGATAAGCTGTATTACTCACAATTTTATCAAGTTAATACATCCATCTCATTTATTTATTTATTTATTTATTTATTTTTAAAAGAGAAGTAGAATCAATTTTACTTATTTTTCTTCTGATTTTGATTTTTCTGAAACTTATTTATGTATGTGGTGCTGGGGTTTGAACCCATGCTCCTGCACATGCCAGGCAAGTACTCTACCACGGAGCTATCTCTCCAGCCCCTATCCATTCCATTTTTATAAAAGAAAATAAAAATGGTATAATTACAAATGCATAGAATAAGATTAACTGACCAAATTACACAAATATTAATTTTCCTAGCAGGTTAGTTTTCTAAAACAAATGAAAACATTGGTTTAAAAAAAGAAGAAAAATGATGGATATCTTTTAAATCAAAACCCTGTGTCGTGCCTGCATTAACTGGAAAGAAGCACCCTCCTGGTGCTGAGCACAGAGCAGGAAACAGCTGGCTCCTCTCAGGGGCCAGATTTGAGCTTGTTGAAAAGGCAAAGCACTAGTAAGACAAAGGCTCCAATCTGCTCGTTCTTGGTCCTAGGAAAAGAGCTGAGCAGCAACAGACACTGGTGACAGCAGACATGACTGCCATCTGCTGGTGGCCATGAAAGGCAAGTAAACACAATTTTATAATCTTGACTATTTAGGATTAAAGCTTTGCTCTTATCAAACTGGTCCTTGGCATTCCCTGGAGAATATGAGAAATACAGACTCTCTGGTCCCACCCCCTGAATCTGGTGAATCGAAATCTGCATCTTAACAGGCTCCCAAATGATTTGTGTGCAAGTGCACATTGGGAAAGCACTAGTTTAGAAAACAACAGAAATCTTCCACAAGACCCTTTATTTCTCACCTCCATGCCAAAGGCATCTCTATCTAAAAAGACCAGTATCATAATTATTAGCAAAAGGGGGTAAAGAGACCCTCTGAAAGGTCAAGGGAGAAAGCATCTGTAAAATGAAATGTTCATTCATCATCTAGGTACAAAAATCTCATGTCCTGGTGGCTGGAGCGGTGGCTCAGTGGTTACAGCGCTTGCCTGGCATGTGCAAACCCCAGCTACACAACGAAGCCTCAGAACAACAAAAGCCACATGAAAAACTAAATAAAACTGATTCGCTGTCTCTCTCAAAAACAAACCAAAAAAACTCCTTCACATCCTAATAGACATGGACATGCACTCAGGACCACAGTCTCATCAAGTGAGACTCTTTGGTCAGGAACAAACACCCCAGCAGCAGTTGTTTCCAAAAATAATATTTCCTTCTGTTCCCTCAGTGGATGAGGATGGAAAGGGATTATGGTCCATAAAAATAAAGGGGATCCATCTCGGTTCCCAAGGCTCTTGGTGCACTTTCCTTTCACTCTCCCACCATCTTCTTCACTACTTCTCTGCATAGAAACATCCTTTGGCAGCTAAAACTACACTGTACAATGCAGTGGCCACTAACTTACTTACATAAAAGTTAATTAAAGAAAATTAAAATTTCAATTGTTCAGCTTCACAAGACATTCACATTTTGTACAAATATCCAAAAACAAAACCCATCATTACGTACAACTATGATACACCAGTAAAAATGTGGGAAAATAAACAAATGATAATAAAAATACACATTTTAACTGCTCAACAACCACATGCAATCAGTGACTATTTTATCAGACAAAGCAAGTACAGAACATTTCCATCATCTCATAAATTATATTGCATGAACGGGTCTAGAAAGATCTCTCAGTCTCACCTTAGGTTTTGAAGTTTGTGCAACAGGAAAAATATTAGAAATAAAATACATAGTAAAACTATATATAGACATATTGATGTATAAAGGAACAGTGACATTTCAGTGCAAAACACCATTCAGAAATCATATTTGATGATTGACTTCTGTAAGCATTCTTTGCTAGAAGTACTTTAGGAAATACAGGAAGGCTCTAACTTACTAGTCCTTCCTGACTATTGTCATACTCTTCTTTTTAAATTTTTATCAATCCTTTTCACTTTTAACCATTTCTCTATAGTCTTTCAATATTCCTTTGCATGTCATGAAAATCTTCATGGTCAATGTTTCTGAAAATTTTAAAGCAATCAAATATCCAACAACTTTGCCAAGGAGTACTGGGCGATTTAGGCTTAACTGCATCCATTGCCAACACAGGCTACCTGGTGAGCCAAATGGCAAGCCTGGAGTGGAGCACATTCCTCGGAGCATGCCCTCTACCAAGCAAGTACTGCTGAACTATAATGAATAAAAAGGGAAGGCTGAGATTCTACCGAGCTTCTTCTATCGGTTCCAAAAACGGGCTACTGACTTAACTGGTGAAGAAGAGAGAAGTGAGAGCAAGAATTCTGTCTCAGAGATGTGGGTGTATGTAGCTCATGGATAGAGTACCTGCCTAATATGCTCAAGGCCTGGGGTGCCATCCCCGGTCACACAAAAGGGAAAAAAAACCCTCCCTCAGACAATGATATGATTTTAGAATTAGCAGGTATTCAAAGATTCTATCATACCAGGAAACTAAAACAATCAAAACTTTAAAAACTAGACAAATGAACGACATGCTAAGAAGACTAACACTAAATATACACACTATTATAAGAATTAAAATCATAATTAATAAAAGATAAATTTGCAAACAAAGCTGCCATTTCCTATTAAGGTCCTCTTTTTATTGTTGTTATTTTATTTTTTTAACACCTTCATTTTCTTATTTATTTTTCAGGCACTCTGCCACTGAGCTACAACCCCATTCCTGTTGTTGCTATTAAAACCTAGAAAATCATTGGCAAAGTAGTCTGGTTACTTTAAATTTCTCAAATTGTGGAAACCATTCTGAAACTGACATTATATATACAAGCTCTCAAAAAGCACTTCACAATGGCTTGTTAATTACGTAACCTCAAGAAGAAACCACAATTTCTTAAAACATGATATGTCACAGCTTGAAAAGAACATCCACGGAAAAAATAGGACTCTTTCCTCATTATCATATGGCCTTGTGGAAATGACAGATGATATTAAAACAAACAGGCAAAAACTGAAACACAAATGCAGAAATGCCAGTGGGGGTGTATTAAACAAAAAGCAGCTTTAACCTCCCCACGTAAAACTTGTCTTACTCTGGCAACTGGAATAAACTGCCTCCCATCTCGACACAGGCCACCTACAGGCTGCCTTCACCCAACATTCAAGGGGGGGTAGTATTTCCGGAGAAACAAATTTGAACTACAGGACATGTACATTATCCACTTAATAATTATCGATCAAGGTATTCCTTCATTTACAAACATAAATAATTCAAAGATCAGAGGATGATTATGGACACAACAGCACAAAATAGAAGCAAAAAAAGGAATCAGCTAACTCTAAAAGTAACAATTCAGGGAAGAGAAACATTATATATATATATATATATATATATATATATATATATATATATATATATACACACACACACACATACAAATTTTTATATATATACATATGTATGCATACAATTAATATTCTTAAAGGTAATTTATGATGTAATAAATTCAAAATAAGAATAAGCTGCTATGGGCTGGAGCTGGTGGAGCAGTGGTTACGGTGCTTGCCTGGCATGCCTGAGGTGGTGAGTTCAAACCCCAGCACCACATACCCAACAAAGTATTGGAGCAACTAAAGTTACATGAAAAACTAAATAAAATTGATTCTCTCCCTCTTTCTCACTTTCCCTCTGTCCTTTAAAAAACTAAAAAAAAAAGCTGCTATAATAAGAGATTCTTAGAAATTAAAATTACAATTTCTGAAATCTTAAAATGTAGCAATGGACAAAGTTAATTATAAAAGGTGAAGCTGAAGGCAAACTTAAAGATGTAGGAAGAAAAAAAAGAAGATAGCAAATATTAGAGTTAAGTTGAAAGATACATTATGAATTCACAAAACTCATCCATTTAATAGTAGTGCAACAAGAGAAAAGAAACATTGGAGGGAAATGAAATAATAAAAGATAATTTTTCTAAGCTATGAAAGACAGATTGAAATGGATTAACAGGTGCCAAAAAAGAAAAAAAAATAAGGAACCACATCTTGATATATCCCAAGGAAATTTCAGAACTCAAAGGTAGAGAAAATTCTAGAACAGGGAAAAAATGAAACTAACATCAGACTTCTGATCAGTAGAAATGGGGAATAGAAGGCAATGAAACAACTTCTACAAAGTTGTGAGTAACAAGGTTATATAGTATACTTCATAAATCTAAAGAAACCACAGATTGTTGAACACAAGAAAAAGCTGCCATTAAACTATGACTCATCACTGGTTGTAAAACTCATTCTAATTACAAAAATAATAAAATGTGGGGAGAAAGTACAACTATCAATGCAATACACTACCTATACTCAAATAAATGATCAATGAGGATAAAACAAGGACATTTTCAAAAACTTCTTAAATCTACAATCCATGCTGCCTTCCTGAAAAACTTATTAAGTAGTTACTCTAGCAGATCAAGAAAAAAACCTATGCAGGTAACAGCACCATAAGAATCATATACAACTGCAAAAACTATAAGAAACTTAGAAATACGTAATGTTTCATTAAACTTGGATGCTTAAAGAATATCACAATTAAAGAGCAAAATTTTTAGGATGTTTAGTGATTCGTTTCTGAGAGTCTAGCCATGCCACTAGTTAGAGAGAGAGTAACATTTATATAATCATACTACCATACAAATGCCACCCACTGTTTTCATTTTTTAGAATCAATCCACAGATGAGACGTAGAAAACTCAGAGTTAAGAAAAGAAATGTAAATGATAAAATAACATTGCCAGATCAAATCCAACAAGTAGGACTGAATTAGTCAAGCACTTCATCTTATACCAGACAGTCTGTCAACAGAACCTATTCCAAATCAATAAATCAACAAATAGTTATTCGTGTATTTCAAATCGTTGGCGCTGATTTTTTTTCTGAGTAGGCAGTTGATTTTTGTCATTTCCTACTCTGTTATGATTTTTTTTTCATTTTTACTGTGTACATATGTGGAAAAAATCATCCATACTGTCCAAATGTAGATCTGGAAAAGTTCCCAGAATGTCATAGATGCTTTCTAAATAAGAGTTGTCTCATTCTATCTTTCCAAAAAAAGCAAAGAAGTTTCTGAACATTGGAGGGGAAAGATCTCACTTCATTTATTTGTACCAAGAAGAGATAAACTGATTTGTAAATCACATCACAGAACCAGTTTTATCCCACAAATTAAGTTAATTTACAGGAGCTGTACCTGATATGTCCTTAGAACATGTAGCCAGCTTTTCCAAGTGATTGTTGATTTTCTCAATGGCTTTGAAGTTCTTATTCCTCTTTAGGACATCCACAGCAGACCGAGACTGTCGATCCAGCAGAGTGGGGTCTGCCCCAAAGCGCAGGAGCATCTGCACATCCTCCGTTTGTCCTAGGGCAGGCCAAAATGAGAAGGGGGGGCTGTCATGGTTCCTTCCATAAGGAGACGTCCCCATGAGTGCTCTTCCTCCCAGTTGCCCAGGACAAAAGGACCAGGGTCCCTCTGTTCAAGAAACCTAAACTGCCAGCCTAGGGCAGTCTACCCAACTCCCCAAAGCAAGGAGTCCTGTATGGAGTGGGAAGGACAATAGCTTTTAAGAGGTTCAGAAGTGCGCTCCTCTCTACCTTTCTCCCCTCTCCTTGGCAACAAGCAAGAAGAGGGGGAATCTGGTTACTAGGCAACAGTTACAGCTGTAAGGATAAGAGCAAGCTGTGACTTCAGTTCTTTATTCCCTAGAGAGGAAACAGAATATTGTTCCAGAAAAAAAGAAAAAATCCTATCTGGGGAGAGGAGAAGAAAGTAGCAATTTCTTTGGCATCGGGGTTTTTGTTGTCATTGTTACCACCCTCCTAGCCCAAAACCTCTGGCTGTCAGCTCCATTTGCTGCTCTGATGTATCTATTTGCCAACCACCAAGGTATCTCTGTGATCACAGATGCAACAGTTTTCAGAATGGAACAGGTATATCCCTGGGAGTGCACAAAGACTTATGTGGGCACAGAGTTAAACAAATCAATACCTGACCTCCAACTTCCATACATACTGTTTAGTAAAACTCACTGCCTGGCAAGGCATCTTTATTCCAAATACTATCCTGCTCATGGTGTTCCCCTTTCTCATCTCCCTAGTCACAACTCTCACTTTACGAAAATGAACTCATAGTTTTTAACCCATCAAGAATCTTACTGCAGGGACTGGAGCGGTGGCTCAGTGGTAGAATGCCTGCCTGGCATGCATAAGGATCCAGGTTTGATCCTAGCACCACATATACAACTAAGTGGAGGAAAAACAAAAACCAGATGAAAAAATAAAATTAACTCTCTTTCTCTCTCAATCACTTCCACTCTCTCTTTAAAAAAAAAAAAAAAAGAATCTTACTGCAGCAGGCAGAATTCTAAGCCCCCAAGATTCCTAACCCAGTAAAAAATACCTTTTCCCAGTTATACAATCAAATATTAATTTAGGAGCTACCGTAAAGAGACTCTGAAAATGTAATTGAGATTCCCACATCAGCCTGATCTAATGACATGAGTCTTAAAGGTCAAAATTCTAGTGGTCAGAAAGGGAACAGGTCAAAGAAGAATTTGATGCATAAAAAATATCCCCTGGTAGTTTTGAAGATACAGGGGACCATAGGACATGTGTATGTGGCCTATGGAAGCTAAAAGCAGCTTCTGGTCGATAGCCATCAAGTAAACCTCAGTCCAAAAGCTATGAAGAACTGGTCACTGCCAATTCCACCAATAAACTTGAAAGAGGGCCTAGAACTCCAGATGAGAACACAGTAAAGGCCAACAGCTTGATTTCAGTTTTGCCAGAAAATGAGCAGAAATAGTCACATCATACCACACTACCGCCATATAGAACTGTGAGCTAATAAATGGGTGTTCTTCTAAGCCACTATGCTTATGGGAAGTTGTTACACAGTATAGAAAACTAGTACAATTGCTAGATTATACTACTCCAAAGGAAGGAAGAATTAAAACTAACAGATTCCTGCAAAGCCCCTTTTAAAACGCATTGAATACACCCCTAACTACCTCCAAAACTTTATTTTTAGGTTTAAGAATTATAGAAATGTTTACTATCTTGTTGTGATTATCTCTATGGTAATTTAGACATCACTCAATCCAGAAAACATATCTAACTCTTAGAGCCTGAAAATCACAAAAATGTTTTAACATTTAAAATTACATGAGTAC
Source organism: Aplodontia rufa (assembly GCA_004027875.1). Lineage (NCBI taxonomy): Eukaryota > Metazoa > Chordata > Mammalia > Rodentia > Aplodontiidae > Aplodontia > Aplodontia rufa. Next base: position 59,277 of record PVKS010003040.1, read on the forward strand.
TTTTGTTCTAGAAGAATAATACTGGATGAGCAATAAGATATTTGAGCATAAAATTTATCAGGACAAACATCTTTTAGAAAAGTAAATGGGAAATATCCAAAAGGAGGACTACACAGTTGATACCTTTTGCTATTAAAGAACATGTCTATAATTTTTAAATGGATGCTACAGGATAAAAAATTTCTGTGGTCTTTATGTTCTATTATACATAAGAAGTGAGATGCTCTATTTTAATAAAGCAACATATGCAAACTTCTGAAAAATGATCCTTCCTTAAAATTATTTAGACTCCCATATTAAAAATTTCAGATATCAACTTAAAAATATACAAGTTACACACAGGTTTTCAAAAATTATTTTAGGGGGAAAGGAAGCAGAATCTTAGGATCACTGACAATCTTTTCTGCCTGGCTAGTTTACATTCCCTCTTTTCCTGAGGGGAAAAAAGTTTTCCTTTGGAAAAGCGCCTCTTCCTCATTTTCGGCCTACCTGATTTGATGAGACTGAACATCAGACAGACAGACAGACCCGTCACCGCCTCAAGCTGCAGCTCCACTCCAAGCCCCAGGTCCCAGGACAAATACCTCACCAGGAAATGGCCAATCAGATCCCGTCTCACTAGAATCTGGCCAATCAGACATCGGGCTGGCTCTGTCCCATAATCCCCTTCAAGAGCGAACACCTGACCCGGACTCAGCCAATCATCGTTTCATGCTTCTAGCCCAGTGATTGGAAAATGGAGGGCACGTGACCCAAGGCCGGGCAATTAAACATACCGGTAGTATTTTTAATGAACTATTGTAAGGAGTTAGCCCCTCTTTGGCTGAGATTGAAAAACTGGTAAAAAGCAAGCCTGAAAGCTGTGGTGCTTCAACTGAAAAAGAACTTGACTAACAAAAAACTCAGCACACAAGAAAGCAGAGGTAAGAGGTAAGACACATTCTTGAACACACATTGGATCAAACATCTGAAAAAAAAAACCTCTGGACTTTACATTCAAAAGAGTCAATAAATTCCCTTTCTTGCTTAAACCAGTTTGGGTATCATGTTGTAAACCAAGCCAGATGCAACAGGCCCTTATCCATTCTCACATATTCAATTCCAGGGAGATGACCATTTCTAGGCTTTAGGTCGGCTACTGCCTAGTTCTGCTGATTCCACGAGACTCCACTTTCCTGGGACTCTCAAATCAGAGAGCCAGTGGGACCATCATAACAATCAGCACCCATCAAAAATTCAACAAAACTAATGATTTCTAAGGTTCTTCTGATGCCACCACTATTTCAAATAGTAGATTTGAAATTCAGGTCTGATTAAAGAATGTTAAGAATTTTTGACCTTCTACATATCAAAAAATACCCAAAATGGAGCTAATCTCACTCACTATTGAGACAACCTTTCTGGGGTTCAAGCTAGCAATAGCTTTCAAAATCCAAATACATATTAATATGCTAACATCTTAATCATGCACAAACATGTAATCAGAAAATATTTGCAGAAGAAAGCATAAGATATTTGTAACATTCAGGAGGCTGAAGGACAGAGGTAGAATAGAGACTCAACACATACTATTTGTACTTTTTTATTGTCTAATGTGACTTACTTAAAATTATCCAAATAGCGGGCTGGGGCGGTGGCTCAGTGGTTTCGGCGCTTGCCTGGCAAGCAAGAGGACCCAAGTTCAAACCCCAGCACCACATACACAACTGAGTGTTGGAGCAACTAAGGCCATGTGAAAAACTAAATAAAGTTGTTTCTTTCTTTGTCTCTCTCACTGTCCTTCTCTCTTTAAAAAAAAAAAAAATTATCCAAATAAACTATTTCTTTTTTTTTTAAGAGAGAGGGACAGTGAAAGAGAGAGAAAAAGAAACAATTTTTTATTTAGTTTTTCATGTGGCTTTCTTTGCTCCAACACTTTGTTGTGCACATGGTGCTGGGGTTCAAACCCAAGTCCTTACAGATGCCAGACAAGTGCCAGAAACACTGAGCCACTGCTCCAGCCCCCAAATAAACTATTTCAAACAAGAAATTTTTCAACTAGGAAATCATTTTACAAATACATTTCTACCACAACATAAATATATATGTTGAAGAATGGTCTCTGAGAATTGTTAGCAACAGCAAAATAAACTAAAACATTTAAACATTCATCAATAGCAAGTGTTAATAATAGAGAATACCATGCGTGCTTTTTAAACATGACATAGTTATGAAGGCACTATTAGGGAAGATGGCCAAAATATATTGTTCAGTGAAAAATGTTGCTGAACAGAACATACAATGTGCCACATTTATATTTGAAAAGGAAAAAATGGTTTTATAAATATACATACAGGAAAGACTCAAAAAATAAAAGAGTTTGGTAATTGACATTTTGACATTGTGGGAAAGGATTTACTATTTATCACATATTCTTTTAGATGTCTAGGACTTTTGTTTGTTTTTTACCAAAAGCTTGAACTTTCCATTTTTCCCTTTTTTTTAAATTAGATATAGTTCACATGACATAAAATACATTCTTTAAAGTGTATAATTCAGTGGGCTTCAGAATATTTATGAAGTTGTTCAAACATTACTACTATCGAATTCTAGAGAGTTTATCATACCAAAAAGAAATCTCATATATACTAGCAGTCACTCCCTTTCTCCCCACCCACCAATCCCTGGAATCCATTAATCTACTTTCTATCTTTAGGGATTTCCCTGTTCTAGACTCTTCCTGTAAATGGAATCATGCAATATGTGGCCATCTATGTCTGGCTTCTATCACTAAGCATGCTAAGTACAATGAAAGATTCATCCATATTATAGCCTGTGTCAGTATATCCTTCCTTTTTATGGCTGAATAATATTCTATTGTTTGGACATACGACATTTTGTTTATCTATCAGTTGGTGAAAATTAAGGTTGTTTCCACTTTTTTTGGCTATTATGAATAATGCTGCTACAAATAATCATTTTAGAAGTTTTCCTTTTATATTTCTCTTAAGTATATACTTAGCAACATATTCCTGGGTCTTATGGTAACTTACCTTTATCAGCAACTGCCACACTGTTTTCAAAGCATATGAGCCATTTTACTTACCCACCACCAATGAAGTTTCTAATTTTTCGACAACCTTGTCAATACTTGTTACTATCTTTTTATTTTAGCTATTCTAATATGTATGAAGTATACTGTAAATTTTTAAACTAGTTTTCAAACAAGTGATTCAAAGAAGCCTGCAGTACATCAACAGGCAAAAAAAAAAAAAAGAGTCAACAGAAAATATAAAATTAGTGCATGTAAAATCCCTGAAGTCAAGACAATTTTTATAAAAAAAATGGAGGGGAGACAAATAGGAAGCTATGTGGGAAAACATAAAACTCATCCTTAAATTCCAATGGTTCAAGAATCTAAATGTTTAAAGAAAAGAAGGAGGAGGAGGAGGAGAAAAAGAAGAACCCACATTGAGGCACTAAAAGAAAATATCAGTTAATTCCTTTTTAATTTTGGTGTGGGTAAGGACTTTCTAAATGACTTCAAATCTGGGGACAATAAAACAAAATATTGATGAATATTACTTGTATTTTGATTGAATGACAAAAAAGAATAAAGTCAAAAGATAACTGACAAATGGGGAGAAAAATACTCAAGTACTACAAACAAAGAGATAATGAACAGATAATTCTTTAAAATTAAGGACAAAGGACAAAAATAGAAAAATGAAAAAATAGAAAAGTGGGCAAGAGATAAATATGTAATATGCTTCTTTACTTTTTCTTTGAATGTTCTCTTTCATAGAAAAAGATAAAAAATGTTTTCAAATGTATGAAAGCTCCAACTCACACATAATTAGAGAAATACAAATTAAAACACACTGAGATAATAATTTTAATTTATCCAACCAGAAAAACATTTTTTAAAATATGATAACAAATTCTGTTGGGGAGGTTATGGGAAAAGAGGTACATACATTGTTGGTAATGAAATTGGTACAACTCTCCTACATGAAAATTTGATAATATCTAACAAAATTACATATGCATGTATGCCTATGAATTCATATGGCTTGCATTGCAGATACACTGTTAATGAAAAATCAAAATGTCAAAGCATATCCATACAATGTGACTCTTCACACACACACAAAAAAAGGGAAGTGTGATAGAATACATGTGTTATCTGTTCACTGCTGCAAAAGAAATGCAGGAAGAAAAAGCCTGAAATTAAAGGAGCTGCTTATCTACAGGGATGGATGGGAAAGGAGTAGAAAGAAGGAAATGGAGATGGAGGAAATAGAGTAAAGAAGAGGAGGAAGGGGGCTGGAGCGGTGGCTCGGTGGTTTCGGCGCTTGCCTGGCAAGCACGAGAACCCGGGTTCAAACCCCAGCACCACGTACACAACTGAGTGTTGGAGCAACTAAGGCCATGTGAAAAACTAAATAAAGTTGTTTCTCTCTTTCTCTGTCTCTCTCTGTCCCTCTCTCTTTAAAAAAAAATTGTTTAAAAAAAAAAAAAAAAGAAGAAGAGGAGGAAGTAACACTTCTCTAAATACAACTTTTGGAAAATTCAGATTCTTGGAACCCCATAGCAATGTTTCACATGCTCTTCACATATCCCAAGTAAAAACAAACCAATAAGAATGAGAAAAATCCCAAAATATAGGACAAACCCTAAAAAAAATGAGCCTAACAGTCCTTCAAATGACTAACATAACCACAGTAAAGAGGGTTGAAAAGAACAGTATTTTGACTCAATGTGCTAAGGCTAAAGACAAAAAGTGTGGACATAAATGAACATAAAATATTAAACAAACCATAAATCTAGTCAGTAAAATGCTTCTCACTGAGGAATGAATTAGCAAATCTGTAACTCATAGAATCAAGCAAACAAATGAATATAATATAGATGGGAGATGTTACAAATTGCAAAGGGCTACATGATCATGATGTTGAACTAGAATCAGAAGCATCAGTATAAACTCAAGGTTTTCAATATAAACATATGCAGATAGATATAGTAATATAGATGTGGGTATCCTGGGTTAGTTTACACACATGTACTGAGAAGTCCTACAAATGATGACACTGTAGTTAGAAATATCACCTACTACTAGATCATATTTTCAAAACCATCTCCAACAATAATAGGTGCTTACAGAAGTGGTTGATTCCAGGGATGGGACAAGGAATACTCAAGATGAGCCTGAAGAATCTTGTGGTTTCTAAAGTGAGGAAGTATTCAAAAATGGATGGAGGCTTAGTGAAGAAACAGGTGCTAATCTGAAGGAGTGACTCATGGCTAAACCTGGAGCCATTTGGTCAAAAAATAAATAAATAATGGTGCTATTGGATTTTATTCCACATATTAAAATAAATATCCAAGGGTCCATACTGAAATAATTGAATAAATAATATATGGGCAGAATGAATAGCTCTTAATTCCAAGAGAAAAGAGAATTCTAAGCAATAAAAAAAGACAAAATCAATTTTAAGATTAAAATAATAACTGTTGACAAAATCCATCAATGGATACTATAATTAGCCTGCAGAAATTTAAGGAGAAACAGGATTATTTGCAAAGTTTTGAAGTATCTCCTCCAAGATATTTATTAATTACAATTAGGAAAGCTAGTAACTTTGTAGTGGAGAAACCCAACAGATCACATCATATCAAAAAAAAATCAAGGTTTACCTCATAAGACATATTGACATCATGAATCCCTTAATATGATACACTGAAAACATTATAATAATTCCTATAATCTTACCCAAAGTGCATTAATTTCATTCTGATCATAAGAAAATTAACAAATTCTCAAACTGATAAGCAGTCTACAAAATAAATGACCAATACTCTTCAAAAGGATCAAACTCATGAAAAACAAGGAAAGACCAAGGAACTGTCACAGATTGAAGGAAACTAAATGTAATGTGGGATCTTGGTACAGAAAAAGTGAATTAGTGAAAAAAGTAGTGAAATTCATATGAGGTCTGTATAGTGTTGACACATTATATCAATGTTATTTTCTTAATTTTGACAGTTAAACTTTGATTATATGACATTAACATTGTGGGAAGCTGGGTGAGGGGCATAAGGAAAACCATGTCTGCCAACTTCTTTTTAAATCTCAAATTAGTTCAAAATAAAAATAAATAAAAAGATTCATTTCCCTGATGAAAAAGAGGAAAAGTAAAGGGGTTAAGGAGAAAAAGAAAGGAGGAGGAAAAGCAGCTTGTAAGAGTTATGAGGCCTTAGTCAGGAGAGGCCATGGAGGCAGCTGTGTGTACATCTACACTGAGACAGAAAGGGCTCTCTTCACATTGATTCTCTCAATTTTCAGAAAGCTGGAAAGGTTTAATTGTTTATAAAAAAGAGTCTACTATTGGGCTGTTAAACACCATGAAGTGAGCAAACATCCACATTATGAGGGTTTCAGAAGGATAAGAGAGGGGGAAAGGCACATAATATCTATTCAACAAATAATTACTGAAAACTTTCCAAATCTTGAAAAAGATATAGGCATCCAGTACCAGGAAGCTCAAAGGACTCAACCCACCCCAAAAAATGAGGTCTGCTCTGAGGCATATTATAATCAAACTATCAAAATAAGAAGACAAAAAGGAGATTCTAAAAATAGCAAGAGAAAAGCATCAAGTCACTTATAAGGGTATTTGTCATCATGAATTTTACAGGATAGGACAAGTTCTGAAAGAAAAAAAAAAATGCCAACCAAGAATACTACAACCAGCAAAGTTATGTATCACAAATGATGAAGAAATAAAGATTTTCCAAGACAAACACACACTGGGGGAATTCATCATCATCAGATGGATTGCACAAGAAATGCTTAAGGTCTAGCCCTGCAAGGCACTGGGTAGGAAGGAAGGAAGGAAGGAAGGAAAGGATAGGAGGAAAGGGGAGGGGACAGAACGCTTACGGGAGTGCTACACTAGAAGCAAAACAAGGATAGGGGCTGGAGTGGTGGCTCAGCAGTTATGGCGCTTGCCTGGCATATGCAAGTACATGGGTTCAAACTTCAGCACCCACGTAAACAACTAAGTGTCAGAGCAATGAAAGCCATGTGAAAAACTCATTAAAAATTGATTCTCTCTCACTGTCCTTCTCTCTTTAGAAAAAATGATTATGACCATAATGAAAACATACAGTAGTATAAAACTCATTAGTACATAAAATTAAGATACACAAAAGAGAAAAAGAAGAGAATCAAACCCTATCAATACAAAAACCACTAAACCACAAAGACAAACAACAGGAGAGGAATAAAGGAACAGAGGATATTGTTATGGTTTGGATCTAGGAATGTCACCTGAAAAGCTCATGTGTCAGGCAATGCAGTAATGTTCAGAAGTGGATTATGACAGCTGTAATGTCATCAGTGGATTGATCCATTTGATAGAGTAATAATTTGAATGAACTAATGGGTGGTAAATACAGGCAGGTGGGGCAAGCCGGGTGGAAGTAGGTCACTGGGGATGTGCCCTTAGGGACTATATCTTGTCCTTATCTCCTTGTGTATGACCTTCCCTCCCTCCTCTTCTCCCTCTTCCTCTAAGTGCTTTCTGGCTGCCATAAGCTGAGTAGCTTTCCTCCGCCACTCCTCCTCCTACCATGATATTTCTGCAACTATACTACACACTTAATGGACCAAACAGAACATTTCATACAACAGCTGCAAAATATACAAAATACATTCTTTCTCACCAGCAAATAGAATGTTCACTATTTGTTAGGCCACAAAACAAGTATCAACAAATTAAAAAATATAAAATAGCATGTATCTTCTATGACCACACAGGAATAAAACTAGAAATCAAACAAGAGGACTGTGATTATTGATCAGCAGTACAGAACTTGCCTAACCATGCACAATGCCCTAGGTTTAATCCCTTGTAACACACACACATGCTTGTGCCCTCTCTCTCTCGTGCACACACATGAGAAATTTTTGAAAACCTGAACATACCAGTAATGTAACTGGACTGAATTGGAAATAAAGTCTCCTGACAAAAAAATATATAAAAAAGCCCAGAACAAGAGGCTTCACTGCTGCAGAATTTTACCAGACTTATATAAAAAAAGAAACTAGCATCAATTCTTCTCAAACTATTCCAAAGTACTAAACGGAAGGAAATCTTCCCAAACCCGCTCTATGAGGCCAGCATTACCTTGACCCAAAATCAGAGAAGAACACAACAGCAAAAAGAAAACTACAAATATCCCTGCTGAACACAGATGCAACAATCCTCAAAACACTAGCAAATCAAATTCAATAGCACATCAAAAAGATTATACACCAAGTGGGATTTATCCCAGGAATGCAAGGATGGTTCAATACACATAAATCAATCAGTGAAATGCATCACATAAAAATCAATAAACGTAATATAGAATCACGTAAAAAAGAATGAAGAATTGAAAACCACATGATCATTTCAATAGACATGGAAAAAGTCAATAAAATTCAACATCCCTTCATGATAAAAACCCTCAAAACATTAGGTATAAAAGGAACACATATGAAAAATTCACAGCCTACAGCCTACTAAACGAAGAAAAGTTGAAATAACTTCCTCTTTGACAACAAGACAAGGATGTCCATTATTACCACTAATTCAATACAGTACTAGAAGTTTTGGCCATAGAAATAAGACAACAGAAAGAAAGAAAGCACATCTAAATAGAAAATGAGGAGGTCAAATTATCCATTTGCAGATGATATTTTATGTATAGAAAAACCTGAAGACTCCACCAAAAAAACCTGATAGAATTAATAAAAAAATTCAATATGATTACAGGATATAAAATCAAAATGTAAAAATTAGTAGCATTTTAATACACCAATAATGAAACTGTTGAGTAGTACATCAAGAAAGGAATATCATTCACAATAGCTACAAAAAATTATCTAGGAATAAATTTAACCAAGGAAATAAAAGATCTGTACAATGAGAATTACAAAACACTGATGAACAAAATTGAAGAGGGCACTAAAAATGAAAAGATATCTCATACTCAGAGATTAGAAGAATTAATATTATTAAAATGTCCATACTACACCAAGTGATCTAGAAATTTAATGCAATTCTTATCAAAACAACAAAGAAATTCTTTACAGATATTTTTAAAAAATCTTAAAATTTGTGTGGAATTACTGAAAAACCCTAATAGCCAAAACAATCATGAGAAAAAAAGAACAAAGCTGTAATCATTATAATGCCTAACTTCAAAACATACTCAAAGCAATAATAACCAAGACAGTACAATACTGGCATAAAAATAGATACAGAGACCAACAGAACAGAACAGGCAACCCTGAAATATATCCACGTAATTACAACCAACTAATTTTCAACAAAGTAAACAAAAACATACATTGGAGAAAGGAAAGTCTCTTCTATGAAACTACAAAATGAATATAGAGAAGAAACACTTCAGAATGTTGGTCTTGGCAAAGATTTTCTTTTCTTTGTTTTTTTGGATATGACCTCAATAGCACAGGAAATAATGGGAAAAATTCACAAATGGGATTACATCAAACTAAAACCTTCTGCACAGCCAAGGATACAATCAACAGAGTATAGGAATAAACAGACAAGCTATCTCCATAATGGGAGAAGATATTTTAAAACTATTCTTCTAACAAGGGATTAATTTCCAGAATATACAAAGAACTCAATTCAAGGAGATACAACTACCGTGTTTGCCTGGCATGCATGAGTATGCAAGTTCAAACCCCAGCACCACGTACACAACGAAGTTTCAGAGCAATGAAAGACAAATGAAAAACTAAATAAAAACACTGATTCTCTCTTTTTCTCTTTCTCTCTCTCCCTCTCTCTCTCTTTCTCTCTCTCTCTCTCTCTCTCCCTCACTGTCCCTCTCTCTAAAAACTAAAACTCAGTTCAACAGAAAAAAAAATCCAATTAAAAAAATCAGCAAATATCCTGAACAGACTTTTCTCAAAAAGGATATACACCTGTGGAGGCTGGAGTTAGACCCTGGCCGTTGAGAAAGGAGGTCAATTCTCATGTTTTAAATCTGGATGAGGTGTAATGACATACAACCTAAGGCATTCGTAGAGATGTATTGGGAAGGAGGGGAGGGATAAGGGTGGGTAATTGGGGGGTACTCTTGGGGGTAAATCTAATTTTCAGAATTTATATATATATATTATATTGTTTCATTAGATGCTGTTTGATTGTTCAACAAATACATTTCTTAATAAAAAAAGAAATACAAATAACCAACAAGCATATGAAATAATGTTCAACATCATTAATCATCAAGGAAACACAAATCAAAACCACAATGAGACATCTCATTCCAGTTGGAATGGCTGTTATGAAAAAAGGAAAAAAATAAGTGTTGGTAAGGATGCAAACAGGGGAACTCTCATACATTGTTGTTGAGAGTATAAATTAGTATAACCATTTCGGAAAACAGTATGAAGTTTCCTTAGAAACTGAACTTCTACATGCTCCAGCAATCCGAAGTAACTGAAATCAGAATGTCAAAGAGATAACTTCACTACCATATAATTAATTTTTAAAAATATACTTTTATTTTAATTGGAATGTATTTATGGACATCAAGCATAACATTTCAATGCATGTAAATAATATGTAATGATCAGATCAGGGTAATTGGTATGTCTCTCACCTCAGACATAAATCATTTCTTTGTATTGAGAACATTCAGCATAATTAATTGAAAAACTTAATTAATTATGGTCAACTGTGGTTATCACACTGTGCTAGAACATTTGAAGTTATTCTTTCTATCTAACTGCTCCCCTGTATCTATTCAGCATCTTTTCTTCATCCCTCTGTTTCCCACATACTTCTCAGACTCTGATAAGCACTGTTATATTCCATGCTTCTTTGAGATCAGCTTTTTAGTTTCCAATATGTATTAGTCAGCATTCTTCAGAGAAACAGAACCAATGAAATATATATAATTATTACAAGAGGGACTTTATTAGATTGTCTTACATGATCAGAGGTTGAAAAGTCCCATAGTGACTGCAAATTGGAGAGCCAGAGAAACCAGTAATTTCTCAGTCCAAGAAGTTGAAAGCTTTGGAATAAGAGAGGGGCCAATGATACAGATCTCATCCAAGGCCAAAGGCTTCCCCTCTAGAGAACCACTGATGCAAGTCTGTATTGAAAGGCTGAAGAGAATGGACTCTGATGTCCGTGGGTGACATCACCAGAGAAACATATCTACTCAAAAAAGGAGAATTTGAGCAAGAGCTGGCTTCCCCTTTCTTCTCCTTTTTTGTTTCATCTGGGCATTCAGCTCATTGGGTGGAGCTCCTTCACATGCAGGGTGAGTCTTCCCCATTCCGTTCACTGACCCACACACCAATCTTTTCTAGAAAAACCCTCTCAGAAACATCCAGAAATATGCTTCACTATTTCTCTAGACATCCCTTAATCTACTCAAGCTGACAACTAAAATTAACTTTCACAACCTGTACATGAGAACATGCATATGTCAGCCTCTTTCTGGCACATGGCCTGCCTGGCCCCAGTGGATATAGAAGGATACAGTTCCAGTGTAAGGTTCTAAGTGCCAGGAAGGTAAGACCATATCTATTGTCTGACTCACAATTTACCTCTGTGGCCAATACATATCTGGCATAAAATAAAACATCTTATAACATGCCAGGAGGGAATAAACAAACGCAACCAGAAGCCCATGTTTCTGTCATTCAACCCCACAAAGGCCACTTAAGGCCAAAGAGTACATGAGCCCAGCAATTCTTCCCCCTCTCCCAATCTTCCTTCTGCACACAGCCTATTATCCCAATCATGCTGAATACAAAGGAAAGGTTTGCCATCTGAGCCTGCCACAGGGTGGAAAGGGTAAAAGGTGATGGTGAGTTTGTGAGTTTTCTAATGCCCAAAATTACCCAGCCCACACCATGCCCCCAGCACTGTGTTGCCACTTACTCTTGATGAGGTATCCTGGGGAATGGGCAGCGACAATGTGTAGGACAGTGCAGCCATCATCATCCTTCTGGTTGATGCGGCCTTTCCACTCAGGCTTGTGGTCCATTAACCACCTGAAAAGATGGTTTTCCCCTAAAGGGAATTAAATTCAGTTACAGATGTTGTTTTCTACATACATAAAATCAGCAAAGCAAATCAGTGTGTGCCACACTAGGGTAATCAGTAGGGAATCCAACATGCTTCCACTCACCACAAACAGGTGTGGGGAGACAGGTTTGTACAAATGGAAAGGATGAATTACAGAAAGTTATTCATAATAAGCTCAAGTCACATTCCCTAGAAGACTGAGACAGGTATTTTGATTGTGATTTATTGAGGGAGAGACAGATCTCAGGAGAAAGACAGTGAGAGAGTATGATAGGGCTGGAAGAGCTAAGCAAGGAAGTGGTCTTGGCTTCAGTTGGCTCCAGCTTGATCTCTCCAGGAGCTCTGGAGCATGAATTGCACCACAATTCTGACACACCATCGGGCCTGGGCTGGCCTTTTATATCTCCCTGTCAGTCAGTCAAAAGCTACAGACTAGCTCCAGGAAGGAAGGCAAGGTTGAGAGAGGATTTCCCTGGGAAGTGATGCCTAGGAGCAAAGAGCAATGCTCTGGCCAAAGGGGTACCTGTGAGTTGTTATCAGCCAGCAATGACAGCAGGAGGGAACAGTCATTGGTGTAAAGAAAATATGGGCAGGGCACCTCCAACCTCCACTTCAGCTATCAAGTCAAGATCTTTGATTAGATTGCCCTACTCCATTATTATCAACAGGACATAGATTTTTAAATGTTTTCTTAGACTGCTTCCTTGTAGATCCTGAGATCTAGGAAAGCCACATACTTCTGCCAACTCTGTGAACATCATTTGCACCACATCAGAGTTGTACTCTGAGAAGCCAGTCAGGGATAAACTTAAAGACTTGATCTTACCAACACTGCCTGTAACAGCAGGAGCCAACTTAAAGAGCAGACACAATGGAGTAATGACATTTATAACCAGTGGCACACTTTTCTGCATTCCAGTTTCTTTATTGGATTCAACTACTTTTAATCATCTCTGTCGGGAGCCGGATCCGCCATGCCAAGATGGCGCCTGAGGCTAGGGCCCCACCCAGTTCTTTGAGGAAGTAGAAGCTGGCTGTAGTACGCTTGCGTGGCATTAAGGGAAAAGTCAGCAGCCCATTGGTGGGTATGAATCTATTGGTCACGTGTGCTGTGAGCTGTATATATGTGGGCGGATTTCCGGGGAGAGGGAGTTCGGGAAGGAGAAGGGAAGAGAGAGGAAGAAGAAGAAGGTCGACCAAATAAAGCTCTCCCAACCTAACCACGTGTCGCGTCTTCTCTGCGGGCAGAGGGAACGCGATAATCTCTACTTGTAAATGTTTTATCCATCAATTTCTGTGTAAGAATAAAAATCTCTATGGAAATAGATAATGGCAAGATAAACGTCTGTCAAAAACAAAGATGGGGTCTAAGGCCTTAAGCCCCTAACCACCCCATACACCCCATTCCTGTGGAGACAATGTAGACTAGAACTTGTTCTCTTGGTCCCTTCTGGCTCTAAAATGGTCTGGGTAAATGTCCAACAGTGATGCCCCACATGCTTGGCAAAGAAAAACAAGCTTCTTTCTAAAGTGTGAGTGTGAGTGTGTGTGTGTGTGTGTTAACGATAGAATAAAAATATTTTAAAATTTAAATCTTATAACCAGATGGTGAAGCTTGCAACCAGTTTTTAACAAAAAATAGCAGTCCTCTAAAAGAACTATAATCAAATTATATCAGTAATAACCCATGTTTCCCTTAGGATCCCATAGCCAGACTCCCAGAACCCAGCAATACACCCTCTGGAATAGAGAGAAAATGAATGTGGAGGAGAGAGGACCATCAGAGCTGACTTTGCCAGCAGGGGAAACCATAGTTCCTCAGAGTGCTGCCCAGAAGCAGCTGCCTGTCCCAAGTTCCCTCATTAGGTCCCAGGGCTTCACCCTGTTGCCAGGATCTGTCCAGGATCATGGAATCCTTTTAATTTGGGCCTTTTGTAACTACCAGGTCCCAGGACAAATAAAAATGATCCTATTGTCCTGCACCTTTCATTCATTTGAAAATTCAAATCATTTAGATAGTCTCCATTCATTAGTGGTTAAATTCTGGTTTCACTTGTGTTCAAAGAAGTCCCAGGTGTAAGAAGCTTGGAGGGTGTGAAATTGGAGGGTGAGAACACTCACTTGCTTGGATACAGAGTCTCATGAGCGCATGAAGAGGGTATGGTCCTATTGTCTCAATACTCGCACCAATGGAAATGAGCCACTGGACTAACTTGGGCACCTGTTCCATTTTCTCATAAAGTCCAATGAAGACATACTTCTGGAAAATATACACAGAGGAATAATTATAAGAATTGTGAAAATTATTATATCAATATTATTATGATTTCCCACAAAGGCTCATGTGTTGAAGGCTTAGTCTCCAGCTGGTGGCACTACAGAGATGTGGTGGAAACTTCAAGAGGTGGAACTCAGTTGGAGGAAGTAGGTAATTAGAGGACTGCCCTTGAAGAAGACTGCTCCTCCTGGCCACCATGAGGAGGTAAGCAGCTTCATTCTACCATGTACTCCCCACCATGATGTTCCACCTCACTCCAGGTCCAAAAGCAATGGAGCCAGCTGGCCATGGACTGAAACCATGAGCCAAAGTAAATCTTTCCTCCTTTTACGTTGTCCAGCTCAGTATTTTGGTTAGAGCAACAAAAAGCTGACCAACACAAAATATGAAACTTCAAACTCCTTTACCCATAATGCTTGGAGTCAGTAAAACTTGGATTTGCTGTAGCCCCAACCTAAGATTATTATAAATAAGAAACTTACTGTGAGGAAGTTAAGGCTGAAGTGGCCTGATGTGAAATCATAAGTTTCAAGAAGTCATCTTACCTCAAAGAGGCTTTTCAGTGACAACTCAGGAACATGAATGTCTCCTGGTAGTCGGTCTTTTTTTGCTGACAACAGTAGAAATGACTGATAGGAGGGAAAAAAGAAAAGGTTGTAATAATAATGTTCTTCACATAGGTTATCAGAGCAGAATATTCAATCTTTAAACAAAAACCAAAACACAACATGCATTAGCTTTGTCTTCTTTTTTTTAAGCTACCTACCAGCCTGAGTCATGACAATCAAAGTCTCTCTGTCCAGCCAACTTCCTGTTCTTGCTGAGGGCTAAGTTCTTTCCATATCTCCTCAATGCCTTCTGAAGACAGGAGCAGCTCATGCCACACAGCATTGCCAACAGAGTAGTAGCAGTAGAGCAAAAAAGTGATTCCCTACAAAGTCCTTACAGCATGACCAAAAGACTCAAATCCTTCCAAAACACCTAATCCCAATGAATTCTTTAATACATCAGTGTTTCATAAGCCAGTTAGACCCTGCTGAGTGCTACCCTGGAGTCAGTTCTCATCAGCTAGTGAGCTGACTATGCACATCTTCTCCCATCTTGGACATGATGAGAGTGTTTACACTATGGAAACTGGCAAATGTTATAAATCAGGTCTTCTTTCTTGATTTTTTCCCCCAGAAAGTCAGTTGTTAAACCATTGACCCTGTGTAAAATCATGAAGAAACCTAACCTGAGAAAGTTTAAACAATTTTCTAAGGTCATGCAGTATACACTGAGAAGCCCCTAAAAACATCATTCATGTATATCAAGAGGATGAAGAACTCCAGGCTCTGGTATGACCTTGATTAGAGGCCCAGTCTCAGTTCCAACCTCCTTCATACAATGTCCTCGTCGTCCCACTTAAAGCTGTAGGATTGATACTATGGCCTCATCTTTCTTCTGGCTTCTTTCAGTTTGGTGTCACTTAAACAAGCACACTGCCCACACTCAGCCTCAGATGATAAATCCAAGGCTCTGACACTACTGACTGCTGGCCTAGCTTTTACAAGATGCCTCAATCTTTAGTATGTGAGAATTACCAGGTCCCACTGTAGCCAGAATGTCAAACCTATTATGATTTGAAAACGAAGTGTCCTCCAAAAGCTCATACATGAGACAATGCAGGTATGTTTGGAGATGAAATGATTAGATTATAAGAACTGCAAACTAATCAGTGATTAATCCATTTAATGGATTAATAATTTGAATGAACTACTGCACTCTAGGCATTTAGGATATGGTTGGAAGAAGTAGGTTACTAGGAATATGACTTTAGGGTTTATATTTTGTCTCTGCTTCCTGGATGCCACAAGCTGAGCAGCTTTCTTACACCACACCCTTCCACCATGACGTCTGACTCACCTTGGGCACAGAGAAATGCATCTGGTCAACCATGAGCTGAAACTCTGAAACCATGAACCCAAAATAAATGTGTCCTCCTCTAAGTTTTTTATTTTTTGTTATTTATTTATTTATTTATTTATTTATTTTTGGTATTTTGGTCACAGTGATGAAAAACTGACTACTACAACTTACCACTTGGGCTAGATTCCTGAGGCTGGTTGTTTGTGTGGAATGATAATCTATTAGAAGCTGCCTGGATCCCATTCTTTCACATCCACCTAGGCCATGGAATTCTACTCATATTCACCTCACACTGGGAAGAGTGGGCAAGGCTCCTTCCTAAGTGTATATAAATTGAACTATATTCCTGCTAATGAGGACTACAGGCTCCTACTCAGAGATCTACCCTAACAGAATTACAGAACTTTCAGAACTTTCAAAAATAAAGCTGGAAAGATCCTTAGAGATAGTTCTCTTAGTCCAGCCTTCTTATCCAAAGAGAGAAGATCCCAAATGTCTTAACAGGGCCCTGGATTTCTGATTTCTAGTTCCCCAAGTGTCCAGTCTGCTTTCCTGATCCTCGCTGCCTTTCCTTCTAAGAATTTTTAATATGGGGATAAGTTTCATGGAGACCATGGCTAAACCTAAGGTGGTTCCCCACGAACTCCCTAAAACTATACATATATTGTTTGTGCATGAAAAGAGAGCCCCATAGTTTTCATTAGATTTTCAGAGGAATTCATAACCTTGCCCAACTGCATTCTGTATTCTAAAGTCATTCAACCTGCTGGGATCTAGAGTTCTTAAAAGTTTGCGCTTGGTTTTGGCGACTCTTCTGGATTGCCCAACTTTAGAAAACCCAGCAGGCCCTTGGGGTGGTCTAGCCTTGACCACCCCATTCTCACAAGCATATAAAACCCACCATCAATGAAAATTCCTATCCATTGGGCACTTAGCATACATCAGTTATCAAACACCTTCTTAGCTCAGTGCCTGACACATTGTAAGATTTCCATAAACATTAGCTAATGGTATTATAGATACTCTGGTCTATTACTTCTTAATTCTCAACAAAATCTTTAAAGAACAAGTTTGTATGCAGCAACTTATAAATGAGGAAATAAGACTCAAAGGGGAAGTAATCAACCCAAAACAGAAAGTGGAGGATTAGGATTCAAGGATGCCTACACCCTCATTCAGCTGCGATTCCCTGGAGAGCAGGCCCTTAAAACTACACAGAAACTCTTCTGAGAAGCACACACAGTTCATCTGGGCCCGTACTAACTAAGCAGAATAAAAGGAATTAGGAAGGTGAATATGCGACGTTCCCTGCCCTCATCTCACATTACCTTTTAACATTCTCACATTACATTTCTTTGATAATAATGACAGTACAGATAAAGGGGTCAGGTTGTTACAAAGTAAGTACTTTAACCATCTTAAAAAAAAAACATAAACTGGTTGATTAAGATATCTCAATGGATTTCTATCTTTAATGGTATTCAAGTTAAAAACCTCTTGCAGGTCTAGAGTGATGGCTTGGCACTTAAAGGCATTTGCCTGGCATGCACGAGTACACAAGTTCAAACCCCAGCACCATGTACATAATGAAGTCTCAGAGCAATGTAAGCTGCATGAAAAACTAAATAAAAATTGTTTCTTTCATTCATATTTTCTTTTTCTCTCTCTCACTGTCTCTCTCTCTTTAAAAAACTAAAATCAAAAACCTATTGCAGCATAAAGACAAATAACACTTCACAATCCCTCAGTGCCAACAGAAAGAAATTATTTAATCAAAATATACTTCCCCCAGAAGAAAGCCATCTCATTTTACTTACATGCCACAGTCCTTTCCTTGCTAACTTTTCTATTACGGATTGCCACACTTCTATTGAAAATCCGGTAGTGAAAATGTGATCAAAACAAGGCAAGAAACTCTGCAAAACAATGGAGTCACCTGGAAAAAAGTTCCATAGTTTAGAAATGTTAACAGGGACTATACATGGACAAATGGTAAATTAAAGATCTCAGAAAGAAAGCCATTTTCAAAGTATAAAGACCTTTTTAATTGACTGAAGTGGCAGTCATTTTAAGTTTACCCATAAAATCAATCTAAGAGTCAAGCAACATAATGTGAACTAACATTCACTTAGTTTTTCTATTTGCAGAGCCCAGTGATATGTACTTATATTTAATCTTTCAAACAAACCACTAAGGCAGTTTTCTGTTTCTCCACTTACAGAGGAAGAAATGTAAGCTAAAACAAAGTCACAAAACTCACTTCCTTTAAGAAAAATGTGACAAATATTGCTATCCAACAGAATGAAATTAGGATCACTGAGACAGGTTTCATGACATATCATGCAGCTGGACTGGAACCCAGAACTCTTCTAGTTAATACACATTCTTTTAATCTGGTGGTCCACCAATTCAGTGCATCTCGTGATCCTCCACAACACTTCTCTCAGACTCCAGGATGAGAATGTTGAAAGGGACAGGCAAAGTGCCTGTATCACATAGCATCTCTTTTGGAGTTTATTAACTTTCAAGGCATAAGTAAACATGAAAACAAACATGCTTTGCATTATGGGATACAAAATTTCCCTAAATATATTTTTCAAAATTTAGAAATTGGGACATATGCATACATTCATGCTCCAAAAAGAAGTACTTTGATAGTATAGTGTCGGATGTATTTATTGCCCTAAGAAGTCCTGTTAACTGCCACTGCTCAGGGTGGGGACAGAACAGAAAAACTAAGTTTATCTTAAGGTACAGTCACCAAGAAACAGTTGTTTGAATTCCCATAACTCTGGACAGGCTTCTGACAGGACAATGGCTTATAAAAGATGAAGAAAAGACAGTGAGGAAGGTCAGAGAATGAACAAAGCCATTAGATTAGGAGGAAAAAGAGGCCATTTTTGCATAAATAAGAATAAAATTATGTTTGCTGGTAAATAGATGGAACTGGAAAATATTACACTAAGTGAAATAAGTCAGACTCAGAATGTCAAGAGTCAAATGCTTTCTATCATATGAGGAATCTAGAGTTAAAGAAGGAAAAATAAAAGGTGGCAGGATCCCATGAAGATGGAAGGGAGATCAGTGGAGTAGAAAAAGGGGAGGAACTGTGGAAGGAAATTGACCAAACTATGCAGTGCACATATGTGAATATACCACAGTGAATTCCACCTTTATGTATATCTACAAAGCACCAATTAAAAATAATAAATAAATAGAAGAAAGACCAGTAGAGAAGAGGAAGGTGAACAGGGAGAGGGAAGAAGGAAGGGAAAGCAGAAATAGAAATATTGGGTATTGAAATGGAGCACATTATGAATACGTCAAAAATGAACCTATTATTATGTATAGCTATAATTCATAAAACATTTACTTACTTATTTATTTATTTATTTTCAAAAAGAGACCAGCTTTGGGCATGTGAGAAAAAGCCGACTGGAGAGCTTGCTCATCCACATCTGTCTGGAGACCTCGGACTTCTCTGTCTGAAGACCTTGGACTTCTCTATATGAGGAACATGGCTGTGCCCACCTCTAACCCTTCCCACTGCCTGAAACTGTGCTAACCTCCCTCTCCAGGCCAACCTAGACAAAATTCACAGGGTTCCACTCAGACCACAGAAGTTGCTTTCCCACAGCAATGAGAGCAGCTGAACTAATAAGAGTTGAATCAACTGAGCAGTGATTTCCCCACTTCTGAAAGCCAAGATCATTTCTCAGTGATTCTAATACGTACTTTTTCCCCACATTTGAATGCTCTAAATAGGGACATGTCTTACAACTGATAGTGTCTCTTCCTGGCAAAACATAAATGGCATATTTTAAATCAGTGCAATTTAAATTTGATCAAACCCAATATTTGAAAACAAAGGCTTGCATACTGGCAGGACTTGACAGTGCACCATCACTAGCAGGGGTATATCACATTGTGCTTCACAGTCTTCTGGCTTTGCCTAAACCACCACTGACAAAGCGATCTCACAGGCTAAGTCATCAGAGTGGTGATCTAATTAGAGAGGCAGAAGGTTCCCCTAGGAGTTCCTCCTAGACTGAGTGTGTGGGTCCTCTGCTGAAACCGTTGCTCTACAAGCAGGGAGCAGCTGTGATGTGCCCATTATCAACTTTCCCAGGACTGCCCATCAGGTTACTTTGATAGCAAACAGGAATTTTTTCTCAAAAGATTAGAGAAATATATGCAGAAATCACATAAGACAAGTGGTACACAAAGGAAGCTTTGGTGGCTCATGCCTTTGTAAAAACAAGGAAGACACACACACACACACACACACACGGAAATCTCTATAAATAGCAATACACAAAACTTATAGGATCTGAAACAAAACTTCAAAAGCTTGCAGTCATTTGTACAATAGGACTTCCTTGTTTTTAGGAAGGCCTGGGTCACCAAAGCTTCCAAAATGCTTTCTAATGAGTAAACCAGCTTCATTCAAACTACATACATCAGCCACAAAGAAACAACAATCAAATAAGGCAATCAAATAAAATAAGAAAGACGTAAAAATTAATTTCCCCCAGTTTAACTTACTGCTCATAGTGGTAAAGACCCCAACAAGGAAATCAGCAATCTGTGTTTGCTCTTCACCATTCTGCAGAAGTCGCAGACCCTCGAAAAACATGCGAGCTGCTTCATAAGGCTGGAGCAACCGCAGCAAAGAATAACCAGCTCGATAGTACCCCTGAAGCAGGAAAAAAGAGCAAAACTATAATGACCCATCTCCTTTATCCTACTGCTAAAAAGGAAAAGCAAGATTGGTGACATGGGAGATCCAACTCCAAAGCCTCACTTTCATTGTGAAACAGATTTCTAAAGAGCACAGGACATAGGGTTTCCACATAATATTCTGTGCCATATTTTCCCTATCATATTGTAACTGCCAAGAAATACATAATCATGTTCAAATTTTTGCAGCATCTAACATGTGACGCAGAGAGAAGGAAGCAGGCCTGGTTCCAAATATATGTGTGGCTTATTATTCATACCTCTAATCACAGTCTGAGCCACACAGAGGAAAGAAAAAAATTCCATGATTGGTGTTCAGGAAAAGAATGAGATTTTCATATAAACACAGAAGTTGTTTCCTGCTCCTTTCCATCAAGATAAGCACAATTTCTAATGGGTATGGAAGAGAAAAATTGTAATTACAAGCATTGAGATTTATTTAGCTCTGCATTATAAGCAATATATACAAGAAGCCAAAAAATTTTAATTTATATAAAGATAAGAAAATTGTAAAGATTAATTTTAAAAATGGTCTACTTTTGCCTACATACAAAAGGAAGGGCTCTAAACAAGGAATAGATGACATTACTTTCTCCACTTTGATCATCTGAATCAGTACCAAGGATCTATCAAAACAACTTTCTAAGATAACACAAAGTGTTCACAAACTGGGTTCACAAAAATGTAAGCACTTAAACATTCCAATTAACACCAAATATCTGGAGCTGGAGCAGGGGCTCAGCAGTTACAGGGCTTACTGGCATGCACAAGGATGCAGGTTCAAACCCCAGCACCACATACATAGCAAAATGCCGGAATAATGAAAGCCGCATGAAAAACTAAATAAAAATTGATTCTTTTTCTCTCACACACACTGTCCCTCTTTTAAAAAAATAAAAACAAATCTCTGATTATTATTGATTTGCTTTAACCTTCCTTTGAATATTTAAAGACTTTAGATAACAATCAGAAAAAAAAAGAGGGGAAAAAATGATGTGTTTGTGGTTTATATAACAGGTCCCCCCACCCCAACCAGACAAGCTGGTACAGATTCTCCCATTTCTTTGCCTTCTCAGATTTAAATTTCTTTTTTTTAAGAGAAGTGAAGGGGATCTGAATATACCACCTTGGCATAAGATTATTTTACACTGCAGGCATTTAAGATTCAACAGATGTTAAAAGAAATCTTCCTGGAGTTTAATTGACTAAGAAAAATACAGAAATTAATAAGAATGTGACTTTCAGAAGTTTTATGATCATGAAGATAGAAAGTCAGTCCCAGATGGACCTGCACAAACCCTGCTAAGATTGCAGGGTTCCCCCCATATATTTACCTTCCCACTGGTGACAGCCCTAGAAGTGAAAAAAAATCCCTTTTCCTTTGTCTTGTCACATTGCCACAATTTATCACTTGGTTAAAAATTGCATATATAAGTTTTCAGGTCTATCCCCTTCTTTAGGATCTTCTTTTCTAGCAAAGTCCTCATGTCACATAAAAATTAGCATCAAATAAAATTTGTATGTTTTTCTCCTGGCATTGTGTCTCTTATCAGTCTAGTTTATAGGAACCCCGCCACAGCAATACAAAAGGGTATATAAGTTTTTTCCTCTCCAACAGAGAACAACGGAAGTGGAGAGCAGAGAAGGAAAGAGCTGCACAGAAGCCCTGGGAGTGACCCTGGTGGCTCTTCTGTCAGGAGTTAAAGGTTTGGTCACTCAAGGAAAAAGTTGGAGCATCATTTAGGACCCCTTGCCCCTTGGACCAGGGCCACAATCTCTGGAATGCAGACAAACCCCAACTACTCCCTACCTTGTTCTGCTTAGAGGATGGGAGAATCCTGGAATTCCTTTTGGAAGAGTTTCTCAGGAATGTACTCCCATTTTTAAAATTGGACAAGGCTGGGGGGTGTGGCTTAGTGGTAGAGTGTTTGCCTGGCTTGCACCAGACCCTAGCTTTGAACCCAGCACTGAAAAAGAGAGAAAAAAGTATTCATCCCCCAACGGAAGAGGTTTAGAGGTCAGTGCATACTTACAATGTAAAATATCCACACTCCTTTCTTGGGGTGGGAGTACCAGGCTCCCGGCCTTTCCCACTGCACTGTTTCCATCAGTCATACACGAAGTGTATACCACTACGGATATAATAAAAACTCCCACTTACTAAGAGCTAACAACTTAACTTACTGTCTCCTTAATCCTTGAAGCAACTCCATGACATAAGCAGTTTACAGTGAAAGAAATTAAGGCTATCCCCAAAAAGCAAGTATCAACACTTGCCAACAATGATTTTACTCATTTCCAAATAATGCTCACCTCCACTACAGGCCTCTGCTTGAGGTGCAGACAGCAAGTTAAGATAAGCACCCCTATCGTGTCCATTTTTAAAAGAAAAGAGGGAAAGAAACAGGTTAGGAGGAAGAGGTCAGGGGGTTGGAGCAGTGGCTCAGCAGTTGGAGCACTTGCCTGGCATGCTCAATGACCCAGGTTCAAACCCCAGCACCACCACATACACAAGTAAATGCCAGAGAAATGAAGGACAGATGAAAAAATAAATAAAATCAATTCTCTCTCTCTCTCTCTCTAGAAAGAAAGAAAGACTGAATTTAAAAAAATAAAAGAAGAAGAGGGCAGCAGCCACCACTCCATACCTTCACATAGGTTGGATCCCATTGGAGACATTCTTTGGCAGAAAGAAAAGCCTCGTTCCATTTCCCAAGGCTATAAAATGCATTAGATTTGTTGCACAGAAGCACAGCCAAGTCCCTTGGGGGAACCCTGTGAGAAACAACCAAATGATGGTCAGTAACGCAATCACTCTGCAAAAACGGAAAACAATCCTGGAATGCCACCCTGGCATCAGGAAGATGGTTCCAGCAGGAAATGTCTCAATTATGCTCATCAACTGTATCCTTTGAAATCCCCTACAAAGCCTAGAACATTCACAATGTACAAATCAACCCTTCCTCAATCCCAAATTCTCTACTCCCACCTCTTGATGACAAATGTTCTCAACACCTTCGTTACATCTCCCACTGAGCTCCACAGACCTTTTCATTTTTCAGAGATCTTGGAGAAGATGTTATAAAAATAGCAACTGGTCCTAAGAATGGGAGTTCCTACTGGGACTTTAAAAAGTCCAGAGATGGTGTGAGCCACTCCATATGCTGGTGCTGAATGGATGCAGAGAAAATCACAGGAAGGACCTTGAAGAACACATCACCATACCATTTTCATGGCTACCCCTCAGAATAGACTGCAGATAAAAGACCCCTGCAGGCCCTGTGAACAGGGTGTATGGGCAAGGAAGGAACTCCACGGTCCTGGTGCCCATACATGGACAAAGAGGAAGCAAGAGCTCTGTTGAGTGAAGTCCAGACCTCACAGACTCTTGCCTCTAGGGAGGGACATAGCTGGAAGATGGCTGAAGAAGGGCCCTCTAAAACATAGCAGGGCTGGGACCCCTTTTGTCTGGGTCTAGGGCTAATACAATAGTAAGGTTAAAGCTGAAACCAGGCTGGAAAAAGCAAGAAGATACAAAATACACCACAGTGTAAAGAGAATCCCTGGTGCCATCCGAATGTAAGACACACAAAGGAGAAAAGCAAGACTTATGACTTTTGCATTTGATATTTTAACTGTGAAAAACAATGCAAGTTACTGTAGAAAAGTTATATAATGCAGATAAAACAAAAACAAAGTAAAAATCACTTCTATTATTATCTCCACCCTTGATGTTCTGGGTATCTGGCTTCTTTCACTGCCTATTAGTCCCTCCAGGTGAAGGGATAAGGCCCAGCAGCACAAGGAAAGCAGTGATTAGCAAGGCAGGAAGAAGATGCAATCATGGGAGCCATGACCACAAGTGTAACTGACATCATAGTGTCATTCATTCCCAGCTGCAGCAACTGTTGGCCACATCTAGGCTCTCAGCACCCCCTTCCCCAGAGATTTAGCCTCAGAATAATGAGCACTGCCCTCTCTCCAGGAAGTTACACCATGCTATGAACTGAATTATGCCCCCTCCCAATTCACATGCTAAAGCCCTGCCCCCTACTACAACTGCTTGAGAGATATGGTCTTTAGGAGATAATTATGTTTAGATGAAGTCATGAGGGTGGGGCCCTCATGACAAGACTAGTGCCCTTGTGAGAACAGACACTAGAGAGTACACTGGTTCTCTTCTCTTTCTGCCATGTGAGGACACAGGAAGGCGGCAGCCATCTATAAGCCAGGAAGAAAGCCTTCATACATGAAGCAAATTATCCAGCTCCTCAATCTTGAATTTCCAGCCTACAGAACTATGATAAATAAGTTCCTATTGTTTAAGCCATCCCTTGAACACCATTTTGTTATGGCAGCCCAAGCACAGCCCCACTCCTTAGGATAACCCCCAGCCTACAACCAATGACTAACATGGGAATGAAAAGGTTAGCCCTCTAGTCTCAAAGTGGAACCAGCTCTGTAGTACAATTCATGCACCAGAACTCCTGGTAGAATCAGGCTGAATCCATATCCAGTTCATATACCATCCCTGATTAAAGCTTTCTCCTACCTCATCCTGCTTCCCTAAGTCCCATCATCCTGAGAGGAGTCACTCAATAAATCACATGCATTTTAATTCCTGTGATTGCTAATAGCAACTGGAGGGTGAGCAGCACAGAGTGGGCAAGGAGACAGTGTCCATGAGAGAAAATATGTGATGGTCTAGGCAGAAGTGCCAATAGTGGTCAACACAAGTAGAGGAGGAGTTGAGATATAAGTACAAATAGTGTGGGTCAGTCTATAATCAAAACCACCCTACAAGACTACTTCTTTAGGAAATCTGAATGTTTCATACTGAACATAGTCCTGATAGAGAAAATATAGGCATAAGTCAACACTCAAGTTCATCTAGAATTCAGACACCAAGAGTGACAGGAGTAGGAGGCAAGAACTTTGTTTCAGTAATTTAATTCAGTGATATTTCTCAGGACAAGTTTAGTTTGTATGTGTCCCACAGGGGCCAACCTCTCCCTCTATTACAGCCATTTCAAAAAAAAAAAAAAAGATCTGGAAACTTCCGTGAGTACCAAAACTATTTCAGATGGTTCACAAGGTCAAAATATTTTCACAGTCATGGCAAGCTACACAGTGGCCTCCAAATGTTAACTTTCATGACAAAAAGTACCTTGAAGATGTGATTAATTTATGGATCTAGAGAGGGGAGATCATCCTGAATTATGATACTGTCACAAGGAGGGGAATACAGAGGGAGACACTACTACAGTAAAGGAAGAGGCACTGCAATGATGGGCACAGAGATTGGAATGATGAGCTTTGTTAATGGAAGAACAGGAGAAAAACCAATGAACACAGGCAGCCACTCAAAGATGAAGAAGGCAATTAAATGGATTCTCCTCTCAGAGCTCCACAAGGCAGCGGTCCTAATAACACTTTGATTTTAGCCCCGTAGGATCAATTTCAGACTTCTGACCTGCAGAAATGCAAGAGAATAAATCTGTATTGTTTTAAGCCACTAAGTTTATGGTAATTTGTTACAGCAGAACAGGAAAATCATAGAACAATAATACTAAGGCATTATGTGCCTTTTTCATGCTCAGTCTCTCATAAGCATACAGGTAATTTTCCAGAGGCTACATAATGTGATATCATAACAGACTAAATGCAGAACCAGGTGAAAGAAGCAAACTATTTTCCACTAAGACAAACACAGGAAATTTGTAAAAATGCACCACTCTTCTTTGTTAGTTCTTATGCACAGCTAAGGAATCAGTCAAGAGCATCAAGAGAGAACCCACAGAATGGGAAAAAATCATGGTCTATTCCCTCTCTGACAGGGGCTAATATCAGAGAACAAAATTCTTTGTTTTGAAAAAATGGTTATTTTACAAAAACATAACATAATGGGTTTTTGGTGTTTTTAACAAACATCATATTACATACTTTAAATCTTTTTTGGTTTTAAGTTCCAATTTGGATTATATTGATGACTACAACCTACATAAACCAAGTCAGTTTGGGGTCCTCGATTACTTTTCATCCTCTCCTAACTACAGTGTTTGAGAACAGGTCTTCTAAAGCTGAAGGGACAAGTGAAGCAAGAGTGGGCCTAGGTGCCTAGGGGGCTGAGGGGGTATCCCTGTGGCCAGGCATAAAGGGCAAGAAAATCGAGAAGATAAAAGGAAAAGGGCTGGGGACTTGAGACATCCCAGAAACTATGATCCCTTATCCAGACAGAGAGGAAGTTTTGTTATATTTAACAGCCCTCTATGTTTCAGTTTCTGTTTCCCTTATTCCACTAACATTCTCGTTAAATTTCTGAGCTGGCAATGCATAGGAAGTGAGGGAGAAAGGAAACAGAAACAAAGTGGTATGGTAAGAAATGAGAAGAAAATATAAACAAAAGAGTATTCACTTATTAGAAAAAAAAAGTGGGTAGAAAATCCAAATACTTACCCCCATTGGTATAACTGCAGGAGAATCTGGATGGCTTCATCGTACTTTCTGATGGCCAAAGAGAAGTTCCCATTCTTAAGAACCTGGTTGCCAGATTCTTTCAATAGCTCAGCATAAGCTATTGGGTCCATCCTGTAGGAGATGAGGAAAGGCTTGCTGCCCTGCCCGTGTGGGCAAGTTCACCTTCATGTCTACATTACTGAGAGTCTAGTAAAGGAATTTGTTCATTCTGGCCCCACCCACCTTCAGAAAACACACCCTGGCAACACCTCTTGCCAGCAGGGGACCAGACAGGATGTCTGAGAAGACCTTTCCTTCTCAGTTCTTTTCTGACCTCAGGGGCAGCCTGAATATTCCATTTATTCAATGTTAATGATGTGTTGGAGGCTGCTTCCATGCATGGGACAACATAAATCTGGAAGGTAGTGAGCACTATTCCTACAATTGGCACTGATTACTCTTAGTTACCCATCACAAAGCCCATTAGGAGGCACTGTCTCCACTATTCAGATGAGAAAACTGAGGCTCAAAAAGGTTCAAATCACTTGCCTAAGAATCTGCCAATGGCACTTCCCAGTTCTGACCCAAGATCTGACCAATTCCAAACCACTACCCTTGGCCACTGAGCCACATCAATACAAACAAGACTTTGTTGACTGTTATATCCTCTTAGTGCAATGGGAAGGGGAGGTGCAGTTCTGAAGGCTTCTTATACAAGTGACTGAGACATAGAGCCACAACTTCTCTTGCCCCACTCACTTCTTAAAACACTATAAAAAGAACATTGATGCATTTGTCCTTGAAGTTGCCATTTTCTGCTTACTTGTCCATGTCCCCCAAGAGTACCAGCCTCTTTCAAGTCATAATCTCGGTCTTATTCGTTTTTGTGGCTCTATGGCTTAGCACATAAGAGTACTTAAATGTTTGTGGTGCAATGATTTCAATACCAGCCACAAAAAGGAGGCACATTACTGATTTTCTTTGCTGTAGCAGCAGGGTTGGAGAGAAGTACCTGGCAGCCCTGACCGCATGTTCAGTACAGGGCTGAACACAGGGAGGAAAAGAGTGCCCAAGAGAGCCTCAAGAAGCAGCTTCCAGAGAAACAAGGAAAGGTAGAGTTCAGAAGAATGTTCCAAAGGATTCCCCCTCCCAGGATCACAGTGGAGAAAGCAAAGCAATAGAGAGGGTCTTTAAGTAGGACAATTCAGGAACTCGTGTAGAACATGTTCCTAAGAGGTCACAAAATCTATTGGATGTCTTATTGACCAACTCAATTCTTAGACAACATTCTTTATTGTTTTAATCATTTCAAATTTCAGCAATGCATCAAAAATTAAATCAAAATGGATCAAAGAACTAAGAATTCAACCAGCAACCACACAATTATTAGAAGATAAAATAGGGTCAACATTCCACCATATTGGAGTAGTCACCTTCTTCCTTAGCAAGACTCCTGTAGCACAAGAATTAAAACCAAGAATCAATGAGTGGGATGCCATTAAACTGAAAAACTTACGCACAGCTAAGGAATTAGTCAAGAGCATCAAGAGAGAAACCATAGAATGGGAAAAAAACCATGGTCTATTCCCTCTCTGACAGGGGCTAATATCCAGAATATACAAAGGACTAAAAATACCTAACACCAAAAACACAAGCACTCCAATCAACAAATGGGCTGTGAAACTAAACAGAAACTTCTCAACAGAGGAAGTTCAATAACCCAAAAAAGATATGAGAAAGTGTTCTACATCACTAGCAATCAGAGAAATGCAAATTAAACCTGCCATGAGATTCCACCTCACACCAGAGAGGCAAAAATGAATAACAGATGCTGGAGGAGTTGTGGGGAGAAAGGATTACTAACACACTGTTGGTGGGACTGCAAACTGGTACAGCCACTCTGGAAAGCAGTGTGGAGACTCCTCAAACAATTAGGGATGGACCCACCATACAACCAAGCTATCCCACTCCTAGGTATTTTCCAAGAAGAGCTAGAATCAGCTTATTACAGAGATACAGCTATATCAATGTTTGCAGCAGCTCAATTTACAATACTTAAATTATGAAATCAACCTAGATATTCTTCACTGGATGAATGAATCCAAAAACTGTGATGTATATATAGAGAGGGGTGAAGGCGGGGAGAGGGAGAGAGAGTTCTACTCTCCTTAGAAAGAATGATATCAACTTACCAAAGGTGAAATTTCACATAAGGTGGAGGAACCATAACTATGAAGGTAGGAGGTGAAGGGAGGGAGGCAAGGACGGAAGGGAGGGAAAAGTGGGGTTACCAATACAGCTGGAAACACTCGTCTCCCACGAGAAGCCAAACTATACAGGCAGGCAGAGAAACTCAGAAGTTTCAAAAATTAGTATACATGTATGTGCTCATTTCTATCTATAGCATGGTGGTATTACAGAGGAGACATGACATCAGGGAATGGATGAAGGAGTGGGGGAGATCTTGGACTAGGATTGGGCTTAACTTACTTTGTCAATATCTATGTATGCATGAATATGTAACCATGATTCCTTCCAATATGTAAGACTACATCGAACAAATAAAAATATAAAGACAGGGACTGGAGCGGTGGCTCAGCGGTTACGGCGCTTGCCTGGCAAGCATGAGGACCCGGGTTCAAACCCCAGAACCACATACACAACTAAGTGATGGAGCAACGAAGGCCATGTGAAAGGCTAAATAGAGTTGATTCTCTCTTTCTCTGTCTCTCTCACTGTCCCTATCTCTTTAAAAATATATATATATATAAAGACAGTGGGGAAAAAATTTACCTCAAAAAAAAAAAGAAAAAGAAAAAGCAATTATCATGGCTTTTGCAAGTAAACGGATGGAAATGGAAAAAATCATGCTGAGTGAAACAAGCCAAACACAGAGACTTAAGGGTTGAATGTTTTCTCCCATATCTGGGAGCTAGAACAAACTTTTAATAGACCCACCAAATTTGAAGTAACACATAAGATGTGGGAACTATAGCTATCAAAGGGAGGGAAAAGAAGGGAAGGGGGATTGTTCAATACTGTAGAGTACACCTGACACCCATGAGAAGTCCAATTTACCCAATTTGGTGTATAAATCTAGCAATTTTAATTATTAAAATACATGTACATGGTTTTTAACACCAGTAACATGAGAATATTACAGAGGAGACATGAGTTTGGGGAGTGGGGGAAATGGCCAGGGGGAGATTCTGTACTAGTATTGGATTTAAGCTACTCTGTCATTATGTATGTATGTATGAAAGTAAAGCATGAATCCCTTCATTATATAAGACAGTGTTGAACAAATAAAAACAATTCAGCAGAGCACTGGGAGAAGGAGCTGGACCAAGCAGGTGTATGTGGTAGCTTATTTTAAATACATAAAAGCTCACTGAGAATGGATTATTGAACTGTGCAGCATTCTTCAGGCAGAACATTTTTGGAATGAAGCATGTGACTCCAGAATAATTCAGGACACAAAATTCTACCTTAAGGGTTGAATGTTTTCTCTCATATGTGAAATCCAATAGTCTCTAAAGTATATGACTCACTTTTATACAGAGATAACTGAGGAAAACATGAGAAAAATATAAAGCATTGATTTGCTAGAGAACAGACAGGCTTACCTTTCTGATACTGTCAGCCATTTGTCCAATAAATATTCTTTAAACTGGCCATGATTAGAAAATGAGAACAAGAAAATCACTGAAAATGGGCCAATACCTTGTCCACTGCAGGAAAAGACCAATATTCTTTCCAAAATATAGAAGAGGAATACAAAGTAATTGTGAAATATATGGAGAGAGTAAATAAGTAGAATCACCCTCACCACTGAGCAAAGAAATGGAAAATTAAACAAGGTATCACTGGAAAATAATGAAAAGGATGATCCCAAATGCTGAGGCACTGCTTATAGGAGAAATATACTATGTCATAGATTTAGCCTCATGGAGTTCACCATGGTGAGAAACTGGAAATAATCCTAAATTTTCAATACTATACAATGGATTTAAATCAGTTATAGAATACCCATACAGTAGAACATCATGCAGTTATTTTAAAAATTATATTGTAAAAGGGCATTTATAAGTTAGTAAATGAAAAATACAAGCTACATAAAAAGGTGTATAATGTCAAATTGAAATTTAAATATATTTGAAATACACTTAATGTATTGAAAAATGCCAAAATGTTAACAGCCATACCATTGTGATTAGACAGTTTTAATTTTTTTCCTTGTTTTTCTGAATTTCCAATTGCTCTGCAATGTATTACCTTAATAAGCAGACCATAAATGTTACTAAAATGAGACTCTTTAAGAGTCTAACTGAAGAATTCAAATATAATATGTTTATACTGTATTTGCAAACACAGTAAAAGCTATTCACTTCAGAATTTTTTTCATACTCCTCTATAAACCAACAGTGAGATCTAAATGTTATGTAAGGAAACATGTAACATATTCACCCAGCTATGTTTCTGCTTTTTCCTGGTACACTCAAGCAAAAGGCAATAGGAGGAATGCCAACCATTCAAAACGCTTTTTGCTTTCTAATAGGATTCCTTAGAGTTATGTTCTCATTATAAGGAAGAATGCTTTGTATTCCCACCATAGAACGCAGACAGTGCAATGGTTGGGTCTTTTCATTTTTTTTAAACCACTGGCAGTCTACTCATAATATAAAATTATTAAATGCAAGTAGCGGTAATTTTCCATAATGAGAATACTCTTGATAGCTAATAAATAACTGAGCACCTGTTATGTGCTTTCATATCATTGTGTCCTTCATTCTTACAAGAAGCACCATAAAGTAGAGGAGAGGAAGGGGAACAAAGGTAGGGAAGAGTGAAGGGAAAGAAACAGCACTGGGACCCATAACAAGAAATTATATTTTTTGCATGCATGAACCCCACTATTATCTATAACTATAAGGCACTAATAAAAACATTAACATTTTTTAAAAAAGCACCATGAAGGCTGGAATGGTGGCTCAGAAGTTATAGCACTTACCTGTCATGCACGGGGATGTGGATTTGAACCCCAGCACACGTAACATACATAATGAAGTGTTAGAGCAATGAAAGCCACATGAAAAACTAAATAAAATTGATTTTCTCTTTCTCTGTTTCACTATCCCTCTCTTAAAAAGGAAAAAAGAAGAGGAAAAAGCACTGTGAGGTAGGTATGTTTGCATCTCCATTTTATAGATAGGGAAACTGAGGCAAAAAGAAGTTAAGCTACTTGGTACATTCTTATGATAAAATGATAGCTCTGGAATTCAAACGTAAGTGGCCTGGCTTTAGAGCTGAACTACACCCTCAAGGGTCAAGACAGAAACTTAAACAGTCAGTATCCAGGAAAATCACCATGATATGTGGTATTTGGGACTGGTACCAAGAAGTTACTCTCCTGCACTTTCAGTTTTATTAATTATGTAAAAGCTACAAGATATGTGAAGAAGTGTCACAGATGCAGTGTTGGCTTTCAATCAGCATTACCACATGAATACGAGAGTTCAAAGTCCAGTTGTTGGAAAGTGTCACAGGCTGCCTTGCCCCAAAGAGGAAGCAAAAACAAGAAAATACAAATGTAGTCAGTAGATTTTGAACCAAGTAAGTTTGAAATATGGCATAATCAAGTAGTTGTGGTTTTTTACTACTCTGTGTGTGTATGTGTGTGTGTGCACGCACACACGCACACACACACATGCACATCTATAACTGGCTTATTGGAAAACAGCAAAGATTGCAAGTAGTGGAGTTCCTGGGGAACTGAGAATGAGAGGGGAAGGCTTTGCCTTCATATTTTATCTGGATGCTATTTGAATTCTGAACAATGAAGGAGTGAATGATACACCATCTCAAAACAGGCCAAATTGGTATACTGGTTATTTCAGGCTGCAATCACTTGAGGATCTGTAATTGCAGGAAGCCATGGAGATTCTTTCAGGAAGGATGTCCTTCACATACCAAGGCTGGTAAAGAACCTTGATCATCAGAGACTGGTAATTGGGGCTGTGATGAACCTGAATAAACAAACTTTATCCTTTATCCTTCACTAGTTTCTTCATCCTCCTCCCACATATCTCTTGGTGACATCCTTTGAATTTACTACCCTAGTTCAGATATCTATTTGTCAGGTCATTCCTTCACAAATTTATTGTTCTTTGTCAAAAAATATAAAAGCATCATGTTCATTTCTTTGAACTTCACTCCTATGTACATGTGCTACTGATAAAACTTTTGTGCTTTTCACTTGATAATCAGCTCTTGAATTAATTGAATTCTTAGATCCAGCCAAGAAGTCCATACAAGAACTAAGGGGATTAGCAAGAGCCAACAAATTTGCTTACTTTTTTGTTTTTTGGTGCCCTTCTTTTTTAAAATTAAAATCCTTTCAAAAGGCTCCCAAAGCAGCCAATGATTCAATATAATTTCTGGAATTCTGGGGGAGAGACAATTCCCACTGAATTCAAAGAGAGTTCCTTTTAAAACTGACTCCTTCCCCTTCCCCAGAAAGGTGGCTATAGACACTCCAAATTAAGAATCCAAACTCAGAACTCATTCTGAGGACTCCAATTTACTGTTTTTACTTTCCTTTCTCCCCCACCCCAGACACAACCCACAGGGGAATGGATGCAAATGTAGATGGAGAAGAGTAGGGATTTTTCTTAAGAAACTCATTCAAAATCTTTCAGAGGCCTCTGATAAATAAAGTGCTATTCCAAACTCTTTTCTACCCAGGCTGCTTAAATGGAACAAGAAGGCCTGTTCATCTTGCCACCTCTACCTCAGCAGTCTTACCAGCCTGCCCCCACCCACCAAAACCCACTTAAGTGGCCTCCAAAAAACCAGGGTTGTCCCTGTCTAGCTGATCCCCTTTGTCCATCAACTTTAAATGATTGCTCCTTAATACACACAGTCTCATCCACAACCAACTACATGTGCATCAAAGAAAGATGGTGATTTTAAAACCAGTTGACTAGTCCAGCTCTGAACTGTCCTTCTAAAATTTGCATCCTATAAGTCATACTCCCCCCAAAAGTAAACACCACAAATAAATTCCTCCCTCTTATGCAGGGTCTTGACTTTCTAAACCTACATGCCTCTTCTGATGAAATCTCATACACTCACCCAACACACGTGCTTCCCAGCAGGATCTGTAACTTGCACAATACTCCAATTCTTATATTCACACAATGCCTAGCCTATGCTAGGCACTGTGTTGGGTATCAGAAGTCTGATGGTAAAAGAATAGCCACCATCCCCACCAGCAGTTTATTGTCTGTTAGGGAGAAACAAGAATATTAAACAGATTTGTCTTCTAACAAAGAAAAACTCAAGGGCCTAAGAAAGCATAACAGGAAAACAGATGTAGGGGTCAGCCTTGTCTTGGAATTGACTTTTAAAACCAAAATTCAGAAATAGTAGTTAGCCCAGTAAAAAGGTAGCCAGGACAGGGCAAGAATATGTGCAAAGGCTCTGAGAGTCACAGTTCAAGAAGACAAGTGAGCAGGATGCAAAAGTGAAACTGAGGGAGTAGGCAATGCTGCAACAGACAGATCTGAAAGGCCCTCAGAGGGGCTTCATCTTAAATGCAATTGAGAAAGCAATACTGTCCATTACAACTTTCTGTGTCAGGGCAAATATTCTATTCTGTTCTATCCAATATGCTAGCTGCATGTGGCTATTACACATATGATTAGTACAACTAAAAGATTGCATTTTAAATTTTACTTTATTTTAATTAACTTTTACATACTGAACTACATTTGACTAGTATCTATCACTCTAGACAGTACAGCCTAGAGGATTTTAAGCTGGGGACCGAAGGGATATTTCTGGTTCATGAGGGCCAAAGGCAAAATGGACAAGAATGAGCCAATATTAGATGAGTTCAGGAGGAAGGGACAATAAGAGCTCCTGATGGACTTCATGAAAGTCAGAGTAAGGGGTAGGAAAATCAATTCCAACCCTTTTAGCCCAAACTTACCCTGCGTTATACAAATGGAAGCTTTAGTTTCATAAATGTAACATTACTGAGTTTCCTTTTACACATACGCACACTCTCTCTCTCTCTCTCACACACACACACACACACACACACACACACGTCTAGCACTCTGAGAATAACGATTCTGATGCCACTGGGGTAAACCATGTGTAACACCAGTAATCCCAGAGACTCTGGGAGGCTGAGACAGGAAAAGCACAGGTAAAAAAGGCTAGGCTCAGTGACTTAGCCAGACCTTGTACCAAAAGTTTAAAAAAGAAAAAAATAAAAAGGGCTGTGGATGTAGTTCTATGGTAAAGTCCCCCTAGGTTCAATCCCAAGTACCACGAAAGGAAGGAAGGAAGGAAGGAAGGAAGGAAGGAAGGAAGGAAGGAAGGAAGACAGGTAGGCTGGCAGGCAGGAAAGCAGGCAGGCAGGCCCAAAAGGCAAGACACAAAAGGAAAAATAGTGTGTAATTCCATTTTTCTGAGGTATCTACAAAAATTATGCTATCAGAAAGCAGAATGGTGGTTGAGTGAAGGGTGGTGAAGGAGAAATGTGGAGTTATGTTTAGTGGATAGAGTTTTGGTTTTATAAAACTCTAAGTTCTCGAGATCAGTTGGACAACAATGAAAATATCCTTAACACTACTGACCTATATACACACTGAAAAATGTTTAAGATGGCAAATTTTGTGGTTTTTTACAACAGTTTAAAAATTTTAAGTAAAAAAGAAATGAATCAGAAATCCAGAAACACTAATACAACAGTGTAAAGGAATATCTTCTAGATTGTATTTCTACTCCACATGTAACAGGAAATTTACTTATTTTACTTATGTATACTATGCTATGCCAAGATCCCCAAAAAAGATGGTGGGATACCAAAGCCTTCCCTATCACTGGTAGTACTGATTTACATATACACCAGGGAAATAAAGTCAGCCAAGATACTAATTATTTACAAAATCACAAGAAGGCCTGACTCCATTGACAAGATAGCAATTACTGCTCATCTCCCAGCAGGCATCACAAGCAGCTGGTACTCACAGCATAATTTCTGTTGTGACCATAAGAATAACCACATTATCTAATACATACATGTGGGTTACAGTCAAATTGTCAGACAACACGTACCAACAGTTACCATACATTAGTAATGAAAAGACATACAGTAGGGATCCATCATATTCCATTATCTTGAATAGGCCCTTTTTTTTTTCCTGGTAACATTTCTATTGAGGTAAACACAACATTGTATGTAACATGCACTAGTCTTCAATGTCTGGCTCATTTAATTTTTTTAAGAGAGAGGGACAGTGAGAGAGTGACATAGAGAAAGAATATCAATTTTATGTAGTTTTTCATGTGGCTTTCATTGCTCCGACACTTGGTTGTGTAGTGTTGGGGTCTGAACCCACATCCTTGTGCATGCCAGGAAAACACATAACTGCTGAGCAACCACTCCAGCCCTAATTTTTAGATTTATATAACTCCAACCCAAATCTGTATTTGAATGTTTCCAGAATCTGAGAAGATTCCCTCTTGACTTTTAATAGTCTAACCCCACTTCCACCACTATTCCATTCTCTCAACCATAGATGGGTTCTGCCTGTCCTTGTACCTCATAATCACACACTGATTTCCCTCCTTAGTTGCTTTCTTTCCTTGACCATCATCTGTATAAGACGATGTTCTATAGTATTGCAGGCAGAAGCACTCCAGTTCTCTCATTGCAGAGTAGTGTTGGGTTGTATGAATATGCCACAATTTCTTTATTCATTCTGTTGATGAGCATTGGGGTTGTTCCAGTTTGAGACAATGATGAACGAAGTTGATATAAACATTCTTGTACATGTCTTTCAGCGAGTAATGTTTACATTTCTAGGAATAGAATCGCTGGGGCACAGAGGAAATGTACTGTTCAGTTTGGGTAGATCCATCAGCTTTCTAAATGGGTGAATCCATTTGTATTCCCAATAGCCATGTGTTGAGAGTATAAACTGCCAACATTTTCAATGCTAGGTATTGTCAGACTTTTCAATTTTGGCCAATATGGTATCTCACTGATTTCTCTGATGACTAACAATGTTGTGTGCCTTTTCATAAATTTATTAACTATACAAATGTCCTCTTTATGAAGTTCCAAACAAACTCAACCATAGAGAATTGTGTTGTTTTTAGTAAGTAACCATTAGGTAACAACATGTGAAAGCACTAGATAACCATATGAGACCCATTTTCTCAGCTTAATATCACTACCAAACAGCTGGGAGAGGAGTGGACTCTGACCTAGACACCTTACAGTCATCATTCAACTGTACAGCACATAAATTATAATAAGCTTGGGAAATAAATTTTCTAAGGCACCAATTGCCAGTAAGCGGCTAAGGAGATTTCATTAGATTCTAGTGATAGCCTGATGCCAGGAAATGGGTTGTAATAAAAACATGTTAATCTTTTATGGCAGAAACTTGAAAGTTGACCCTTAATGATATTTATAGCCTAGGAAGCTTTAACAATCTACCCATTTGGCTATGGTGTTCATTTGTGGGCCCTTTAACACAGCCAACCCTATCTATGGGCCCTTTAATACAGTCAACCCCATCTAACTAAACCCCAATTTTGTCTCAGTTATTTACCTCTACCCTGTCCAAGGAAAGCTGATTCTATCCCTAGTTCCTAAGAGTTTGATGAGAAAATCCTATCACCCTATCAGGAATTGGTTCAGTACTAAGTATGGGGACAATTCTGGCTCTTGAAACTTAAAAGAGATGTTTTTTGAAGGACTCAGGAAATGTTTTATCACTCTTCTGAATATGCTTCCAGAAGAGGATCTCTATTTCTTGGGACCCTAGCAAATGGGAAATGAGGTTGTACATACAGACCTTGTAGTGTATAAATGTGTGACCCTAACTTTAGCTGCAATTTGCTTCTGGTCTAAAGATAAAGCCAACTAAAATAAAGAAGACAGGGCCCAGGGAATCAGAAAAACTGGTGAGAGCCACTGGTTTGAGAGAATGCTGAAGCCTGCCCCATCTCTGAACTTCCATTTATGTGAATGCATCAGTTGGGATGTATTTGGCTCCCAGAAACAGAATATTGACAATGGTTTATATCAGGAGCAGTAATTTTCTCACATAATCATAAGTCAAGGGGTAAGAGTAATTCTGCATCTTTTTGTGACACCATCCAAAGTACACTGGCTTTGTGCCCTTGTGCTTGTCTGCTGAGGATTGAAGAAGGTTGCCAAAGCTCCAGGTATAACCTTCAAGGCAGGAAGAGCCATGTGGCCCCCTAATACCATTCAACTCTTTTATAAAATAGGAAACTTTCTCAAAGACCCCAGGTAGATCTCACCTGTCTCAATAATCAGAAGTAACTATCTGGATCTATAAGGGTAGACAGCCAGGGAAGATAAGGTTGACAGGGACTGCTGTGTTTGCCAAATACCAAGATGTCCCAAAATGAACCAATAAACATTTTTATTGCTTATGTTGGGTTTTCTGTTACTGAGAGATAAAATCATGGTGATTTAGCTTTGACTATTACTATTTTATTCAATTACTAT
Source organism: Aplodontia rufa (assembly GCA_004027875.1). Taxonomy (NCBI): domain Eukaryota; kingdom Metazoa; phylum Chordata; class Mammalia; order Rodentia; family Aplodontiidae; genus Aplodontia; species Aplodontia rufa. The sequence goes on from PVKS010003040.1 coordinate 98,329, forward strand.
TCTATTACTATTCTATCTGGAACATTCTTCCAATATGGTGGCCACTAGACACATGTAGATCTTGACATTTTAATTTAAATTAACTAAAATAAAATTGAAACTCCAGTTCCTCAGCCACTCCAGCCACATCTCAAGTGTTCCATGGTCATATGTGACTATTGGTTACCATATCCAATAGTGCAGATATAGATTATCTCCATCGCTGCATAAAGCATTATGTGATTCTGGGTAGAACAGTAACCCAGGTGCAACATTTGAAATGTTACTTTTCTACCCAGTGGAAAATTGCACTTTCAATCCCTTCTGTGAAAGCACGATAGATAAATGAAGGCTGGTTCCCAGAATTTTGGTGTGCAGCGTCTAGACATCAGGGCTGGGTATTTCCATCTTCTTTGACTATCCTGTTGCCATCTCTGAGCATCATGCAGTCTCTGCATCCTGCACAGCACTTAATATAGAAAGATGAATAATATCCATGATCATGAACTTTCTCTTGAAATTACTTCTGCTCTACATTTGGCACAGAATATGGGGTCACAGGTTGTGCTGAGTAAGCCCAGTTCACATCCCTTCCAAGGACCCCATTTACTGCATTAAATTAGGAACCAGTATTACAATTAGAAACCAGCTCACTGCTCCATAGCATCCCCGTAAATATGGGACTCTAAGTTTTTTTAGTACTTGTACCCTTAAAAAAATGGAGCAAAGACCTGTAAAACCAAGGTGCAACCCAATAAAACTGCTGTTAATCTTGCAAAGCCAGCATGAAGAAAATTTCCTGACTTCATTGAACAATTTGTTTTTGTTTGAGAGGGAGAAGGAAAAAGCCTGTTATTCTACTGGTTTGATCCCTATTTTGATTAGCTGTTCAGAATTTTCAATATAGCCAACTTTAAAGTCCTAAATATCCCCTGATATTCATAGTAGGACTTGACTCACCTCAGACTGACTCACTCTTGTCCCTTGACTAAACAGTACTTCAAAACATGTTTTTCATTAAATTTTAGATTACAAATGGAACAGTTCACTATGTGAGAAAAGCAGAAGCAGGACTCCTGGTGAGGTTAATTATATTGACATTGCTTTATGATTTGATGCTTGTAGGCTTAAATTATCAGAGGACTAAAATAACCTGAGGACATAAACAGATTTTCAAAGAAAAACTAGAATAAGAAGAAAAATCTTAATTTAAAAAATGTACATATGTAATTCTTACAGGAGCATTTTTAGAAAGCTCTTTATTAAATAGCTATGAATACCCTTAAGTTTACAAGACTTATTTGGAAAAAAAATTCACTCAAAATACATAGTCTTAAATATTGAAAAACACTCCATGTGTTTCTGCTTGGGCAAATTTACTATTATAAAATTTCAACAAAATTTTAATTAAAAAAGGAGAGAGAGAGAGAGAGAGAGAGAGATGTTTAAGCTGGGTGCCATGGCGTACGCCTATAATCCCAGCAACTCAGGAGGCTGAGCTCAGCCTCAATAACTTACTGAGGCCCTAAGTAACTTAGCAAGACCCTGCCTCAAAATAAAAAATAAAAAGGGCTGAGGATGTGGCTCAGTGGCAAAGTGCCCCAGGATCCATTCTTGGCACAAAAAGAAAAAGAAAAAGGAAAGAAAAGAAAGAAAAATAGAAAAGAGAAAAAAGAAAGAAAAGGATGCTTTAAAAAATTAATGAAAGAACTTTCAAGTTCATTCAAAGGAATAAAGAAAATGTAGGTACAAATTTTAGATCATCTTTAATCACTAAAGGAAGAAATTTGCCAATATCTAACAAGTGACACATACATATGGCCTTTGATTTGGGACCCACCTTAATCAATATGGAAATGGTTTAGCTTTTGGGGGAGTTGTTTGTTGTTTTATTTTTCAGTACTGAGAACTGAACCTAGGACACTCTACCCCTGAGCTACATACCCAGCCCATTTCATTTTTTCATTTTTGAAACAGGGTCTCACTAAACTGCCCAGTCTGGACTTGAATTTGCAATCCTCCATCTCAGCCTCCTGAGTTGCTGAGATTACAGTAATATGCCACAATGCCCAGTCAACAATTAATTCCACGGAATTCTCACAATAAAATATTACACAAGATTTTTAAAGAGCAAAGATGTACCAATCTAGGATAATCTCCAAACTATATTTGGAAAAAAAATACAGAACACTGTATCTACTGTGTTCCCTTTTGTGTAAAAAATAAATGAGGAACTAAATAAGAATATTTATTTGCATTTACTTATAAATGCATTAAGAAATTCTGGAAGGAACCATCAGAAATAAAACTGTTTATCTTTATTGGGAGTATGGCAGAGGGTAGTGGAGGGAAGACTTTTATTCATAACCCTTTTATATTTTTGGATTCCTGCATTTGCACAGATGTTTTTTGAAGTTTTAATCCAGTGAAAAAAATTTAGGAAATCTTCACATTTGAGAAGTCTACTCTAATGATCTAAAAGTAGAAACCATAAAGAAATTGATACATATGAATCCATGAGAACTGCATGCTCCTGTACATCAAAAGGCCCTGAAATTAGTTTAATAATACCGTAAGTCAGCAAGACTGGGGTAGAGCACTCTCATGTACTGCTAATGGCAGACAGAACAAGCAGTGTGACATCTGTCTATGGAAATATTAAATGCACAAACTTGTGACCTAACTGTTTTGCTCCTGGGAATTTATTCTACAAACAGATTTTATTCAAATACATAGGGATGTTCACTGCCTCATTCTTTGTAGAAGCAAACTGATAAAATCGAAAAGCTGGAGAAGTTTATATAAAGTGTAGTACAACTTAAAATAGAACACTGTAGAGTGGTTTAAAACTACAAGACAACTCTATATAAAGAGGAATGAGTGTCAAAATATGCAATTAAAGTGAATAAAACAAATTGGAGAGCAATTTATAGAGCAACTTGGAGAACGAGTTGGAGAGCTTTAAGGATGTGTGTGTGTGTGTGTGCGCGCGCACACATGTGCATACCCTTTATCTACTGGAACAATTTCTGGAAGAACGCTTAAGAAACTAATAAGAGTAGTGGTCTTTAGGAAATAGATCTGGGAATGGGCAGAATGCTCCTGAACTACAAAAGAATAAATTTCTGTTAAGTCGACCAGTTTGTGGTGACTCTTTATTGCAGCCCTAGGAAACTAATTCAACACCTCACTGGACATATTCATTGAATCATATAAATAGAATTTAATAAACTGAGATGGTTGGACTATAATTTCTAGAGCAAGTAATCCAAGTGTTGGAGACTCATGGGCCAGAATAAGGTCACACAGTAAAGCACACCAGAGGTGAAACTGGGGCTCCTGACAGCCACCTCAGCACCCCACCCCTACCCCTACTACCTGTGGGAGAGCAGGAACACCAGGACTAGAATGCAAGTCTTGCCTTTGGTCCATGATGGCTCAGGTTAATGGACCAGGCGCTTTGGGGATCCCTGCATATTATTTGAGTATAATTCCTGCAATATTTATAGAACCTTTGCTTTGTTTACCCAGCAAAGAGAAAATATTTGGTGAAAAACACAGCCCTATCGTTTGCCTATTTTTCAAAAGAGTTCCCTGAAATTACCAGTTAGTTGAGCAATTACAGCTAAGAAAATCTGTGAATCTCAGGCCTTGTCCACTTCCCAGGACAGGTGAGGCTGTGAGGATGACAGGTAGGAGAGGTAAGTGCTGGCTTGTTTGAAAATGGCCCCAGATCTTTCCCTAGTGAATTCTTTCTTTGGTTATTTTTGTTTGTTTGTTTGTTTCCTTGGTTTTGGTTTTTTGGTTGTTTGGTATCAGAGATTGAACCCAGGGACACTTAAACACTGACCTACACCCCCAGGACTTCAAAATTTTTTATTTTGAGACAGGGTCTCGCTAAATTGCTTACAGTCTTGCTAAGTTGTTGAGGCTGGCTTTGAACTTATGATCCTCCTGCCTCAGCCTCCAGAGCCACTGGGATTAAAGGCATGCGCCACCATTCCCGGCTTGGATTGTTCCTTTGGGAAGAAGAGCATCTGCTTGCAGGCCCTAAGAAACATTTTCCAGGTAGAGGATGGTGTCACCATGGTAGGCATGCTCTGGTTTGGCTGCTCAGCTCACTATAAAGGCCTTCTCAGGGAAAAGCACAGAAACAAGCTCCAGGGACTTCTGCTCTCAATGTACCAGACATAAGAAGTCAGAGCCCCTCTCTGGGAGTTTTTGAAATGTAACTTTGAGAATGGTCCTCTGGTGGTGGGAGCTGGGCTAGGAGGCTCCAGAGCGGTGAGAAGCCAATCTATGATGAGAGAATATGATACTAGATCCAGAGAGCAGAGAGGCAGAAAGAAAGGCTTCTGGAGACTCACAATTCCACATTTCATTGCTCTTGAGGCCCAGCTGTCCCCTCTGTCACTGGTTACGGAGATATCAGCACCATTCCAGAATGCTCCTCTTTTTTCCTAAGTAATTTGAGGATTTTTTTTTTCCTTTTATTCATTAGAAAGGAAGGAAGCACTCAGGTGCACTGGCATGCACCTGTAATCCCAGAGACTCAGGAGGATAAGGCAAGAGGTTTGAAATTTTGAGGTCAGCCTCAGCAACTTAGCAAGACCCTGTCTCAAAAATAAAATAAAAGAGACTGGGGATATAGCTCAGAGGTAAAGTATCCCTAGTATCCCTAGTTTCTATTCTCAGTACCACAAAAAAAAAAAAAAAGAAGAAGAAGAAGAAGAAGAGAGAAAAAGGGAGGGAGGAGAGGAAGAAAAAATAAAAGGAAGGAAGGAAGGAAGGAAGAGTGAATTGCCTGTTTCAGTCTCTCTACAACTTCACGTTAGACAAGGATCTCTATCAGGATCATCCTACCTCCACCCTACCCTCAACATCTCTAGTCATGCTATCCCTTCCTGGAACCTGAAAAGGCTTCAGTATTCTTTGCCCAGCATTCATTTCAGGTGCCCACACATTCATGTCCCAGATAAATCCTATGGCCAGTTTCCAGTTTGTCTGGTGACAAAGACTTGGGCCAAATATCAACTTGTACATCAAGCATCCAGAGCACCTTTGCTAGGAAACAAGTGAAAGATGAAAAGTCAGCCAATCCCCAGCTCTCCCTCAACTCTGCCTCCCATCAGAACAGCTGGTTCTGAATTTGGTTCACACACACCCTGCAGAGATATCTTCCTCACTAGCCTGTGTTAATGAAGTATCAGGCTTTCCATCGTTCTCCCTGCTGTAGCCTCACCAAGCTCCTGCTCAGCCTCCACACCACCATCTGTGAGTCAGTCCCAAATCCATCAGCTCTTGTGCTGTGTCCAGGTTGAAAAACCCTCCAGGATCACCCAGGGCCTCACCTCACCTGCTTCCCAAGCATGATTTCCATGCACTCAGCACTTCCACAAGGAATTTCAGATTTTCTAGGCCCTTTTCTGGCCATAGTAACTGCTCTGAACATCTGTGTATGAGCCCCGTGTGAACTCTTTACTCCTCTTTTCGGATATAGTTTCCCTCTCAACCTCTGTTTTAGGCCCTGTGCTAGGTCTCAGAAATTCTGCGCTAAATACTTATTTTTTTAAATGGTTTCCCCAGCAGCCTAAACTCTTAAGGCAAGAACTAAGTCTTACTTAATCTTTATTATTTCTGCAACCCAAGGGCTCAGCATTGTTGAATAAACAAATAATTTCCTGACTGCTTCTTTATTTATCAGAGACAGATGATTAAGCTGGAGGAATGGGAAAGGAAGAGTCTGAGGGGTTAATTTGGACTAGATGATTTCACTCATAGTATTAGATTTCTGGCCATTTCCTGGAAACCCAAGAAATGTTGAACTGTCAGCTGTTTCCTTGGATAAAGACACTAAATCAAAGCCAACTACACAAAATACAAACCAGAAATATTCAGGTCAAGTCCAACCAAAATAAAATCACCAAAGTTGTTGGCTACTTGTGGGGGAAAGGAGAAAGATGTCTACAAATTAGTAAAGATTTGTTCAGAATTTAATGGTTTGCATCCAACGTCACATATCCCCACATGCAATCATTGTTCTAGAAATTCAAAACTATTAAAGATAACGAACAATCCTTTAGATTCACAGTTCCTAGATTTTTTGAACTGGTGAACGATAACATTTGCACACACACAAAGAAACTGAAGGGAACCTAGAAGAGAGTTACCAACTCTTTATTTTGCCAAGTAAGAACATTTTTAAAAAAAAAAAATGAGTTACCATCCACTATCCCCAAAATTTAAACCTCCTCCCTCCAAAATAATATATTAACTCCAAAGAAAGGAGAAAAATGTAAACTCAGACTAAAGACAGCCATTCTCAAGGAAGGACAAGTTAAGAACTTACATCAAATTTTAGTCTTGGATAGTGTGCAGATCATCTGGGCCTTGACAGACATTTCAAGTCCCACAAACCAAGTCAGATCTCTGGAATATGATCAAGAAATGTCACTAAAGGGCAAAGATAGATCAATTTCTACTGCTGGTGCACTTAACCTCCAAAGAGAAGGCAATAAGGAGGCTTCCCTCTCGGTTTGTAGCAGTGGTGGGCCCACACTTCCTCCTCAGCGGCCCCTTACTGCTGTTTTCCTTGGCACTGTTTGAGAATAATTCAAGGCAGTTGCATGGGAACAGATATAAAGTTTTGAGCACTTACCGAATGACAGGCCCTTCTAGGCATTTTCTCACTGATTATGTCTAATAACATTCAATAAAAGAGGGATGCAATTAGCCCAATTTTAGAGTCCAATAGATTCACAGAAGTAAAGGGATTTCCTCCGAAAAAAGACACAAACCCAAGTCTGAAGTCAAAACCTCTGTTCACAATCCCTAGAAGAGATGAAGTATACAAAGGGTAAGATTGGGATTAAAAAAAACAAAGGGTAACCTTTAAAAGCAAGCTTCTGCAAAAGCCAACCCTGAGAACTGAGAAATTAGCGCTGGATCTCAAGACAAATGAGGAAGTTAAGCATCTGCCAGCCCCAAGGTTTATTCAGAAATCTTGCTTCAGGAATTTGTACTAAAACCAGGCTGCTATTACCCTCATTTAGGCTTCTGCTCTCCCTTGGAGCACCTGAGAGCTATACTTCATCGTGAAGTTGAGAGAAGCCTCAAGAAGCAAGGCACTTTAACAGGCCTTGAACAAAGGTGCTTTCTCATTCAAAGGAGATCTTGAGTTATAAGTAATAGCAGTCCAGTCATTCCCACCTCCAGATCCTTCCCCAAGCCTCTCTGTAACAGTCATACACCCCATAATAATGTTTCGGTTAAGAACAGACTGCAGATATGATGATCCCATCAGACTGCATCACTCAGTGACATCCCAGCCTTCTCAGTGTGTGTAAGTACACTCTGTGATGTTCATACAATAACAAAGTCACCTAAAGATGCATTTCTCAAAAGTTCTTTAATGAAAGGATGTATGTTTGAATATTAATTCATGGCCTCATTCCACCTCCCAAACCCAAGAGCACAGCAATCTACTTCCCCCTCAACATGAAGGGCAAGTCAAACCCAGAGAAGAAACCAAAACACCATTCACTACTGCATGGAGAGAGTATGAGGGGGTCTAGGAGCTCCCCATAAACAAAACAGTCCCTCCCTCAGACAGGGACAGCCCTTAATCAATGTTGAGAGGACCTAAGTTCTAGTCCCAGTCCTTTTCCCAGCTGACAGTTTCCTGAAAAAACATGTGGACTTTGGCCAGGCTGATTCATCCACACTCCCACCCTCCAGAGTTAACCTTGTAAATAATAGGCAGAGACACACACACACACACACACACACACACACACAATTTTCCATGGCTCCTAACCTTGTTTAGCATAAAGCTCAGAATCTCAGATTCCAATACACAACACTCACCTTACCTTTCCAGCATTCTCCAACACTATGAGCCTGCTGTATTATATTTGTATGACCCCAAATTCATCCAGCTCCCTCCCACTTACAGATCTTTGCACTTCAATGTAACAAGGCTGGGGCTAGCACCAGAGGATGACATAAGGATATCAGCACTCTACTCACAAAAAAAAAAAAAAAAGACCGGAAACCTGAGATCAAATCCCTCTGTTTTTTGTTTTTTGTTTTTTACAGAGAACAGGATAATGAGAGAGAGAGAATCAATTTTATTTAGTTTTTCGCATGGCTTTGATTGCTCTGACACTTTGTTGTGTACATGATGCTGGGATGAGAACCAGCATTCTCACGCATGCCAGGAAAGTGCAGTAACCGCTGAGCCACTGCTCCAGTCCTCAGGTCCAACTTTTACCTCTTTCAGGTCTGAAGTCAGGCAGCAAAATCCACTTAAACCCAGGCCTCCATTTCCTTACTAGAAACAGGAACAGTATTGCCTTGTATGACTGGAATAGACTTCCCATTTTCTCAATCAATAAATATTGTCTATTGTATTCCAGAAACTCTCCTGGACACTTGGAACATGTGAATAAGACTGAAAGAAAACCACTACTCTCCTCATGAAGCTCACATTCTGTGTAGGTAGAGCTGTAAACTATGTTGATGTCTGGAATATAATTTCTTCTGTTCACCATTATTCTTAAGAAAAAAACTGCTCCTTTTATCTAGAACATTCTCTCCTCTCCCCACACCGCCCCTCCAGGACTTCATTCCGCCCCTCCAGGACTTCATTCCACCTGCTTGAAGTTCTCTTCATTTGTCCAGGTACAGCTCAAAACTGACTCCCAGCCAGGCACAGTGGCACACACCTGTAATCCTAGCAGCTTGGGGAGGGGAGGCTAAGACAGGAGGATGGCAAGTTTCAGGCCAGCCTCAGCAACTCAGCAAGGCCCTATGCAATTTAGCAAGGTGCTGTCTCAAAACAAAAAGGGCTAAGGCCACAGCTCAGTGGTTAAGTGCCCCTGGGTTCAAAACTAAATAAATAACCCTGAGTGCTTGCCTACATCTTCACTAATCTGCCTGGCATTAACTCTGTTCAATTACCACTAGCAGATCTATGCTTTATTGGTTTACTTTCTCCTCAGCCCAATATAGTGCCCCCACATATATACAAGGAGCAAAATTGACCTGAAAAATGAAAAGCAAAACAATGTGAGAAGAAGCAAGGAGAAAAATGATATAAGAAAGAAATTGTGGAGGCTGGATTATAAGAACCCTTAGTACCTGACCAATGTGCTCAGGCTTGCATGGGATGAGCCCTGGAAGCTACCAAGTTTATGGGCCTCCAGGTGGAGTGCACATGATAGGCAGAGAATGAACTGGTCAAAGGCTGACCAAAAGAGTTTGCCCAGGAGGCCAAAGTTGCACATGAAGGAAGAGCGATCCCCACTCGAGGTTGCGATCTAAGCATTCCTGTCATCATCAATCAAGATTACCCAGAATAAGCTGGGAACAGGGCACACATCTATAATTCCAGCTCCTCAGTAAGCTGAGGCAGGAGGATCACAAGTTCAACGCCAGCCTGGATAATTTAGAGAGCACTTGTCTCAAAATAAAAGAATTTTTAAAAGGGGCGGTAATATAGCTCAGTAGTAGGGCACTTGCCTAGCATGCATGAAACCCTGGGTTCAATCTCCAGTACTGCCCCCCAAAAGAATTTTTCCCAGAATGGACTATAATTCTTTAGATTTTTCTATATTGGCCTTGTCTCCTCCAAAACATCAACAGTTTTCCAGGAATAGCAACCAAATGTTATCCCATTGACAGTGCTTAGAAAATAAAAATATCTTGGCTGGGGATATGGCTCAGTAGTAAAGTGCTTGCCTAGCAGGCACAAAGCCCTGGGTTCAATCCTAGCACAGCAAAAATAAATAAAAACATCCCAATCTGAACATCATTGGAACTTCAAGGAAAAAGCTAAACCTGGATTTGGCTTGGTTCCAAAAGACACATACAGAGTACCATCAGCTTCTCAGGGTCATAGGAGCTATGACAAACATGCTGTGGTAACTGCAGCACTGGCATTTATACTGAGAATCAACATCCAGACAATAGATTGAGTTGATTCAGGTAAACTGAGTCCAGGGTATCATTCACTCACCTAGCTCTTTCACTCGCCCAGATTTTCAACAAAAGCAAGGAAATAAGGCAATGCTAACTTATACAACCTGAGACCTAGAAGATGTCTCTCTGACCAGGGGGAATCGAAAACCTTATTAACAACAACAAACAAACAAGCAAACAAAAAAAATACTACTATTCTTAATTTCAACGCTGACATTTCCGAGTTTCAAAGATGCCTGTTTACCTGCTTCAACACTTTAAAAAAAATTAAATTCACCTGTTCTTCCCACCATATCTCTCTCCTGAAATTTAGTGCCATCTTTGCTAAGAAGAAAGTCCATTTCCCCCAAATTTCTCTTCCTTGAAAAGATTTCTTAAACAAGTGTGTGTTTGGCCTTGAGAACCTCAGGCTGCACTTCAAGGAAACACAATACAAAAACAGTAAGCCTGTGTTCATTCTGAGGGCAAAGCTCTGATTTGTCAGCTTACTTATCCTTTTGGAAAAACAGAGGCGAGCTCATTCCTCAAGAACATTGAAAACAATGGACAGTTGCACACACTGCAGCCTCCACTTCACTTCTTAAAAATGTCCCAAACAGGCTGGAGCAGTGGCTCAATGGTTTCGGCACATGCCTGGGAATGTGTGAGGACGCAAGTTTGAACCCCAGCACCACGTTTACACAACAAAGTGTTGGAGCAACCAACGAAGGCAACATGAAAAACTAAATTGATTCTCTTTCTCTCTCTCTCATTCCCTCTCTCAAAAAAAAAAAAAAAAAAAAAAGTCCCAAACAGGGGCTGGTGCAGTTGCTCAGTGGTTACAGTGCTTACCTGGCATGCACGAGGACCTGGGTTCAAAGCCCAGTACCACATACACAACTAAGTTTC